>PVKS010000638.1:52979-180366 GCA_004027875.1 Aplodontia rufa | reverse complement strand
TTCTTCTTCTTCTTCTTCTTCTTCTTCTTATGAGATAGGGTCTCACTATGTTGCCCATGCTGGTCCCAAACTCCTGGGCTTGAGCCATCCTCCTGCCTCAGCCTCCCCAGCAGCTGGGAACTACAGGCATTCACCCCCACATCCATATATTCTCTTAAAATTTAGTTATTCTGTTGTAAAATTTTAAAAATGAACATCAACATAAAGTAAACTTGACTTTTTTGTGTGTCTGAGAGATCTTTGAGTTTCAGTGCACGAACAGATCCACATAACCACCACCAAAAATGGATGACAGGATGGTTTCCTTGTCCCAGAAGCAAACCATCCCCCAGCTCCAACATCCGCAGCCACCAATCCCGTCTCTCCACCTTTCCTGAATATTGTGCACGTGAAGTAGTGCAGTACACAACCATTGCCACAGACTTAACTGCTTCTGTGTAATGCCTTGGAGATCCATGCCAGATGTGTGTGTTGACAGTCTGTTCACTTTTATTCCTGTGACTGTAACTCAATAGTAAGTCTTAAAGTCAGATAGGCTGAGTTCTTCAAATTTATTCTTCTTCTTCAAAGTGGTTTTTTCTATAATAGTTCCTTTGCCTTTCCATATAAAATTATAGAATTTGCTTGTCTGTATCTGTGAAAAAAATCCTGCTGGAATTTTTATTGGAATTACAATGAATCTGTAGCTCAATTCCAGAACAGCCGTCATCTTAACTAGACACTATAGTGTATCATCCATGAACATGGTATGTCTCTATCATTTAGGTTTTCTTTTATTAGCATTTTGTAGCTTTAGCATACAAATATTGCATGTTTTATTAGATTTATATTTAAGAATTTCATTTTTGGGAGCAAATTTAAATGGTATATATTTTTAAATTTAAAATTTCAATTGTGCATTGATAATATGAAGAAATGCAATTGTTTTTTATATACTGACCTTGTATTATGAGATACTGATAAATTTCAAATAAACTGTATGAGTTGTTTTCTAAGTGCTTTAGGATTTTCAATCTAGGCAATCATGTCATTTAGAAATAAGGACAGTTCCACTTCTTCCTTCTGCCTATACTTTCTGTATGTATTTCTTTTTCCTGACCTTTTGCACTGAATAGGTCTTCCGGTATGATTTTGAATATGAATGGTGAAGTTAGATATCACTTAATCTTAAGTGATCTTAAGACAAAAGCATTCAGTCTTTTATTATTAAGTATGATGTTATTGTTGGGTTTTTGTAAATGTCCCATATCTATATCAGGTTAAGGAGATTTCCTTTCATGTTGTTTGCTGAGAGTTTTTCTTGTGAATGGGTGTTGAATTCTATAGACTGCTTTTTTTCTGCATCAATCGGTATGATCTGTCATTTTTATTATTCATATCATAGATCACATTGATTTTTGAATATTGAACCAGCCTTCCTTTTCTAAGACAAATCCTATTGGCTCTGGTGTTTCACTCTTTCTATGTGTTATTAGATTTGATTTGCTAATATTTTGTTTAAGATTTATGCATCTTTGTTTCAATATTGTTACTAGTTTTTATTTTTTGGACTGGTTTTCCTATTTGAGTAATGTGAATGTAAAATGAATGGAGTATTTTTTTTCCTTTTTTGTTTTTGGGGAAACAGTGTGTAGAGATGGTGCTGTTTGCACTGGAAATTCTTGGCAATTTTCAAGAGTGGTTTTCTAAGCTTCAGCAAAACCTGGACTCAGCCCTGTTTGGAGCTTTGAGGGATTGTTGTTCTCCACAATCAGAGGTTTCAAAATGCCACTTCTGAGAGTATCATAATCAGCATCCAGGGAATATGGGTCCAACAGGTGAACCTCTTCAGCCTCCTGTCCCTTGTAGATATCATGAATTTTCATTTCCAGCCAGTCTTGGGCAGAACCCTAGCAAACTCCCAGTGGAGCAATATAGTCTAGGAAAGACCTCCAACTTGCCTGAACCATGACTGTCTGTGTGACTTTGGGGACATTACTCAGCCTCTCTGAGCCAACAGGAAAAAGATGACAACTTTGTTTCTTCAAAGTACTGATATAAAAATGAAAATGTGCACAGAGAATTAGAAAGTTCCCCTAGAGGCAGGTGTAAGTCTCCAAACAGTTCCACAGCCTATGAAGTGAGAGGAGATGAGCAGAGTGCCTTGGGGAACAGGACCCGCTGCCATCTGCACTGTGGTCTCTGCTCCCTGACCTGTTCCCCACAGGCCCTCTGAGGGGCAAGACAGCACGTGTTCATTCATTCAGAGGGCCCTGGGGCCCCACCCTGGACTAGGTGTTTCACAGGTGAGGAAGATCAGGGCTCAGAGAGGACAGGTGATATTCCCCAAGGTGACAGAATGTGGCAGAATTGCAAGGGAACTTGGCATTTTGGGGAAAAACTCTGTCACGAGGGGCTCAGGCTGGGCTAGGCTTAGAGGGCAAGAGCCAGATGATGGACCTGAGAGGTTGTGGGCAGGAGGCAGGGCCACTGGCCCTGAAGCCCTGCTTGGCCACCTGCATCGTTGATACACTGAGGAAGACATCTTTGCCTCAGTCACTGTGAGATGAGGTGAGTGTGGCTCCCTCATGGAGGGGTTGCGAGAACCGAGTCCTTGCCATCAATTCGTTAACATTGACACATGAATGCACGATGCACGGAACAGTGCCAGCACAGGAGCAGCGTAGCAACACCAGCTGTTACTTGTGCAGATGTGGGTCACACTTTGTGCTCTGTGAAGCCAGTCACTTGCAGGATGAAGTTATGAAATGTTGGCAGAAGCTTAGAGAGCCTCCAGCCTGCCCACTTTGTGATGGGTGAATAGCTGGGCACAACCTCAGGACGGGACTTGCCCAAGGTCACACAGAACTGGAGGCCACAGCCCAGGCCCAGCTCCCCTGAGTGAGTCCTTGCTCCTTGGTAGCTCACAGCCTGTCTGCATTTACACCTGTGCATTGCTTCATCCAGTGCTTCAGGGGCAGAAATATGTGGGTGTGACAGGAGGTGACATAGGAGGTGACGGCAAATCCAGGAGGAAAGGCTGGGTGTCTTCTCTCCTGAGCATTCTGGAACATGCCAGGGAAGGGAGTTTGGAGATGTGGCAGCCGGTATGCCACCTGCATTCTGGCCTTTCCCCTTGGGACCCAGAACATCTGGTCCCACATTAGCACCACAGCACCTGCACCCTGCGCTGTCGCATAGGCGACGCAGGCCTTTAGGTATGAGGTCACCGGTGTGGAGCATCCTTCCCACGACGCTTAGGGTCTGGCGCCACCGTGTGGCCATGGGCCCAATCTTTCTGCACAGGGGTTGGAGACTAACTGATGCCGCAGGTGCAAAGTTGAGATGGCCAGAGAGGAAAGGACTGGCACAGAGGTTCAGAGGAGAGGTGTAGTGTCCCCAGCCTCCCGGCTGCTTGTTTCCTAAAAGCTCACCCTGGTGACATTCAGAGGAGGAACAATGCCAGCCCCTTTGGGAATAGCAGCTGCCAGGACCCTGGGGCATGAAGGGCAGGAGCTTTGCATGTGCACTGGGGGAACCATCAAAGTCAGAGAGTCAGAGACACTTGGCTCTGCCCCACGGTCCTTGAGTGACTGCAACAGGGGTGGGCGCACCCTCTGGCATGGGGTCTTCACCTATAATGTGGAGGCTCTGCTGGGTTAGTGTTGAGACCTAATTATGCTGCAAGCCAGCACCCTCCATTGTCTGCTGGGGACTGCAGAACGGAAGGAAGGGAGAGCAGAGTGCAAGGGGTGTAGGCACTTGCCCTGGGGTCTGTCTTTGGCATGAGTTGCCTGACTCAATGCTTACTCCAGGGTGAAGCCTGCTGCACCGGTGACCGGGAGGCAGGAGGCCAGACCTGATTCCCGACATGATTCGGGTGTGCTCTGTGATTGGCATCTATTTGCTGAACAGCTCAGGGAGGACAGCGCTGGCTTTGTGCTCCCACTGGTTTCTTCCCATGCCTGGGATGCTCTCGCAGGGGGGAGTCAGACCCAGCTTTTCCTGGCAGGCATTCTAGGCTCACTGATTCCCTTTTCCCCAACCCCGGGGGGCACAGGGGCCTGTGGCTAGGGGGAAATGGAGGATGGAGGACAAAGCAGTACTGTGGTAGGGTCTCCTAGGTGAACCTGAGTGTGGGCGTTAGCTTGGGACCCAGGTGGATGGGCTTAGTTCTGCCACATGATCACTCCTTCAGCAGCTGGGCCACTTGCAAGGGTAGGGAGCAGAGTCCATGGGGTGAGTGTACCTCAAGGGAGTGTGAATTTATGGTCTGGACCCCAGTGTGAGTCTGTGGCCAAAGCATATGGGTACAGCTGAATTATCAAGGACCACTTCTGATCAGGGATACCCACAGCACCACAGCTCCATCAGACACTCGACTGTGGGTGCAGAATCTCTGTCTCAGGGTCTAACCAGTGGACCTCGGTGCTTCCTTGTCCCCTGCTGCCCTGCCTTCCTAAGCTGCCATCACATCTGGTCACTCTGCCCTTCTTTCCACTTGTCATTCTGGGTGTGGGTCACCAAGCCCTCCAAAGCAAATGAAGAGGATAGCTCCCTCGAGGTGCCTCTCAGCCCACCCTGCTGCAGCCAGCGTCTGCCTGGCAGGCCTTGCCTTCCCCATCTGGAGTTCTCATCCTTTGCCCCCTCCCTCCCTCTCCTTTGATTCCCTCCTGTTCTCCCCCCACCCATGTTTCTCTCTCTTCTCTGTGTCTCCATCTCCACCCTATCTTACTGACCCTGCACCTGTGTAGATCAAGTGCCACAGCCTCCCTCCCTTTCCCGAGCCTCCCCTCAGTCTCCCGGCTGCTGTGAATTCACAGGCAGGGGCCCAGAGAGACAGACCACTTGTGGGAAGGGCCTCAGCCAGCCTGTGAAAATGCCTGGAAGGGAACCAGAATCCAGTGCTTTGCCTCACCTGAGCCTTAGTTTCCCACTTGTTCAATGTTGCTGAGCAGACCTGCCTCCAAAGGCATGCTGGGGACTCCAGCAGCTGGCACACCTGTGTACCTGGACCTTCCCTGTGTCCCTCCCTGATGGAGTGGCCATTGCAAGACTGCATCTGCACTTACTCCAAGGGTGTATCTGGAGAGAGCTGGGTGTGAGTCCCCTGTTCTCTGGGTGGGTCTCTCCTAGATAGTTACCTGAGCCTTTCCGAAAGGCCTTAGGAATCCGGAGAGAAGGCCACAGCACTGTCTCCAGATATTCAGTGCGGGCTCATGTTACTAACATACCTGTGGCTCAGTGGGCACATGTCCTGGGGTGCCCTTGAGGGAGGCCTGGGGACAGAACAGAGGTGAGGCTGGAGAGGTGGCAGGGCTCTGGTTTGCTCGAAGCACTGTGGCAGTGGAGGGCCCAAGAAGAGGAGCAAACAGGTGCACTTGGGATCTTCAAGGAGCACTCTGGCTGCCGTGTGAAGAGGGGTGTTATGGGCAGGAGTGGGCAGCACAGACCAGTGAGGAGGATCCTACCTCAATGCAGACAAGGGGGTGGTGATGGTGGGGACAGAGGGTCATCCTGTAGCCCCAAGTGGGCACTTGGGAATGCTCAAGGACAGCTGGGCCTCCATAGGTGCAGCCATGTCCTCCATCCCTGATTCCAGCTGGGTGCTCAGGATGTGTGCAGAATGTTCACTCCCAGGGGATGGTCAGCTTCTCTCCCCTTGACCACTGCACTAGGTTTATGATTCCTGTTCTCAACCCTAACTGTGCCTACAAAGCTGAACTTTCTGACCCTTGCTTTTGGGCAGGCTCCACCTACGTACCCTGACCCTGGCCCTGCCTCAGAGGCCACAAGTGGGCTTTGATGGTACCTTAAATCCTCTGGCTTGGGGCTTGCAGACACAGCTCCAGAAAGTTCAGGTAGAAGTGAGACTCACCCAGGGTGAGTGTCCACCCGGTCGATGAGGCTCCCACGTTAAGGAAAGGGAACAAGGGTGCGGAGCTGGGGTGGCTAGTTCAAGGTCACATGGCCTGCAGGTCTGTCCTGTGGGAGCTCCACCTATTCCTGCTTCCTTTGCCCTTCATTCCTCCTGTGGAGCCTGGGTGTCTTCCAGAGGAAGGGGTCAGTGTGACTGACCAGGGATGGAGGATGGAGGCTCCCTTGCAGGCTCCTGGTCTCCCTGGTGTAGAGGTGGATATACAGGCTATGAGGGGTAACAGCCTGGGGCCCACTCCTACTTGTCCCACCATCTAGCCATGGCAGCCCGTGCAGGTGAGGTGGCCTTTCAGGGCTCCAAGCTGGCCTATCTGCCATGGTGAGATTGATTACATCTACCTACTTACCACCAAGGTGTGGCCAGCCAGGGTGGCACTTAGTGGAATGTCACAAATGCTAATTCCCATCCTCACTGGAGCTCAATAGATAGTCAACTCTGCTGGAATGCTCCCTCTGGGACCCTGAGCTTGAGGACACCCACCTCCCTCTGAGCTCACCTAAGCTTAACTGGCAGACCCTGGGAGATCTTGTGGCCCTACTCTACCATCTTCCAGATGAGCACACAGAGGCCTGGATGGGAAGTACTTGCTTATGGCCCTACATAGGTCAGATTCCTCCATAACCTGCCCCAAGCACCATGAACTTGGACCAAGAGAACCTCAGAGCCCCATCCAAGCCTCTGGGATCTTCTGCGCCCTCGCGACACAGGCGGGGATGGCAGGAGTCCTTCTGCAGCCCCCGCCCCCACCCACGCTTCTGTGTTCTGTCCTGTGTCTCCCGGCAGGTACATCCGCACCATGTACCTGGGGATTCAGAGCCAGCGGCAGAAGGAACACCAGCGACGCTTCTACTGGGCTATGATGTACGAATATGCAGACGTCAACATGCTGCGCCTCCTGGAGACCTTCCTGGAGAGCGCCCCCCAACTGGTGCTACAGCTCTGCATAATGATCCAGAAGAACAGCGCCGAGACGCTGCCCTGTGAGTGCGCACCCCGGCCCCGCCCCACCCCGGCCCCGCCCAGGGCTGCCAGGCCCCGCCCCCGTCCCAGCGCTCAGGGAGGGCCGGGCAACTCGGTGGGCGCTGCGAGTCCCTGCCAGTCTTCGGGACACCCAGCCCCGGGCAAAGTTGATGTGGCCTATATGGCACAGTTTTCCCCAAGACTCTGTTCTATGAGACCTGGAGTTCCAGTGCGCTGGGGGCAGTAGAGCCAGCCAGGCCCCTCGCAGAGCAGAGATCCCTGGGTCCCTTCCCTCCTGCGCTGGCCTGAGCCGGGGTGTTCCGCGGGATGCAGGAGCTCAGGCCTAGAGAGAGCACATGCCCAAGGTGAATGGAATGACAGGCCTCACTTGCAGTTGCAGACATTGTAAATGGTGGTGCTCTTGCTTCAGGCTCTGTACAAGTCCCACTTGTCAATCAAGGCTGAAGGGGCTGTGGTCCAATCAGAGCCGATACACCTGCCCACTGCTCCACCAGCCCTCTCTTCCCATTGAGGCCCAGGTGTTCTCCAAGGGGCCTCAGAAGCCCCAGAGCTCAGTGCAGACATGGCAGTTTCTGCAGCAGTGGAACATCTCTAAGACGCTCTTTCAAGGTCAAGGCTCGCTAGTCATACCACAGAGCCAACGGCCAGTTCAGCCTCCAAGTGCCCCTGTCACACCTCAGATTGTATGCCAGGGGCCAGTAGCTCTATCAGGGAACAGAGTCTAAAATGAGAAGGGGCCATAAATGGTGACTCGTGGAATAGATGGGCTACCTGAACCATTGGAGGGGAAGTCTCCGGGAAGATGAATCACCCTGAAGGGCAGTGTGAGCTCCAGGGAGACCAGAGACACTCTGCCTTGAGTGGAAGACTGTCTTGAGAGGTGGCGGGTTTCTTTAGCATTCGAGCGATTGCTTAAGAGACTGGGCCCAGAGGTCCTGACTCCAGAGGCTCAATCAGTTCAGCAAGGCAGCTGAGGGCCTGGCTTGGCCCCTTGTCCCTCTCTTCCCTGGCGGGCAGCCTGTTCTCCTGGCTCTCGCCTTTAGCCAGGGTAGGCCTGACATGGTTCTGGCTCTTTTGTTGTCGTTGGTGGTGTTTCGTTGTAGACGCTCTTGAGTTGGACTCTGGCCTTTATCAGTGAGGCCAGTGGCTTTGGCGGGCTTTGCCATGACTCCTGCCCTCCCATTACTATTGATGATGTCGGTGTTTGGAAAGGTCACTAGTGCTATCACTACCGCTTTATTAGTCGAGTTTTCCATTGGTCTTGTCCTATGCCAACCTCTGCCACCGTTGCCATCTCTCCACCCTTTGTCCTCAAAGATCTCTATGTTAACAGTACAGTATCAGCCTGCAAGATGAGTTTGAATACAATTTCCCCACAAACGGAGACTCAAGTGAAATATCATGATAATAATAACAATATTATGCTGGGGCTGTTTGGACATTTCTGGGCTGTCGTCCTTAAATGCAATATCTTCAAAGTTTAAATGAAGATAAATAAAGACTAAAGAGACTATAGCATCTGACATGTTGCACTTTCGCTGGCTTGGGAGGCAGGTTTGGAAGGCAGCAGGGCATGTGGGAAAGGCAGGCAGAGCATGAGAAACTTCCAGCCCCACCATGCACTGACTTCATGACACGAGGCAGGTGCATTTCCTAACTGTGCTTCCTCATCTGGAAGTGGGGATAGTAGCTACTTTGGGGCTGTTGTGAAGGTCGGATGAGCCGTACATGAGCCTGCTCAGCACATTGCCTAGCATGTTTCAGGTGCTGGATACAGTCAGCCATCCCTCAAAGGTGTAAGCCAGGAGCCATCGTGTGTGCTGAGGAACCACGGAACAGGCAGGCACGGTCCCCATCCTTGCGCATCTTCCATTTTCCCTGGGGCGATGGCACAAAGGCAGCTCGAGATTGTGGGGATTGAGGGGGTTGGGGAGTGAAGCAGTGGGCAGAGAGGAGGTTCCTCTGGGGAAACTGTTTGGGCAGATCCTAGCAGACTGTGATGGAAGGCAGGATTCTAACTGGGCTGTTGGGATGGAGGGGGCCCATAGGAGAGTGGGTGTGGGGTGTGGTGCGAGACTTAACAGCCTATCACCCTGCCTCGCCCCTGGGCTTTTCTGATGCTTCTGCACAAACATTGGCAGGTGGTTGGGGTGGGGGCCTGCTGCACCCTACAGTGCTGGAGCAAGTCTGCCTTTTTTGGTTAAGCCCACTCTGAGGAGCCATCCTACTTATTGGGGTCAGATGGTGACTTCCTCTGTCACCCCAGTACCACCATGTGTCAGGTGCCTGCCATGAGCCAGGCATGCTGGGAACACGTTTGCAAAGCCTCCTGCCCTTCAGGAGTTTAGGGACCAGTGCTCTGCCTTGAGCTTTTATTGATAGATCCACATATCTGGGGACTCAGGTGTGAGGGTAACTGTTTCTGGGGACACCACGGAGAAGGTGACATTTGACCTGAATTAACGAGTAGGAGTCATCTTGGATGGGAAGATTAGCCAATGGAACTGCAAGTGCCAAGGGATGGATGCCTGAGGGACCTTAGGGGCAGACGGGGAGTGGCTCTGTGTGCCTAGGACAGGGATGTGTCAGTGAGTACTGGAGGCAGTGGTGGTGGTGGTGATGGTGACGTCCACCATGCTAGTTAATACCTTTGGGGAGCTCAACTGTGTGCCAGAGACTAGTCTACGAGGTTTGCGTGAATTAATTCACCCACTAAAGTCCCATAGGAGTCCTATGAGCTACACACTTCTCATCATTCCCATTCTACAGATGATGAAACTGAGGTCCAGAGAGGTTAGGTTTTATGCATATGGCCACAAGGTTTGTCAGTGCAGACTTGGTTCTTGGCCTCCAAGTCTGCCCACAAACAAGGACAGCTGTTCTGAGTCTTGAAGAGACAGATTTGTGTGGATTCTGAAGGAGCCAGCTGCTGACGCAGAGAAGAAGAGACTGGCATGCACCAGGGCCAAGCTGAGCACAGATATGCACCTGTTGGCACCAGTGTGCATGGCTGTGTACCCCCAAATGTCCTCAGTCTTGGAGAGCATCTTGCTTGAGCTGCCTCTTCTAAGCACTCTGGGAAAAGCTTTGCTCCAGAGCTGAGTCTGGCCTCACTGGGAAGTCTAAGCACGGGCCTGAGACTCAGGACCATCCCAGCTCTCCAGGACTCTACCAATGACACAAAAGTCATGTCCTTTGGCCTGGCCATTTCTTGGGAATTATTTCTACTCCAGGTTCAGAGGTTAAAAGGGCTCCTTAGACACAAAGACTTTAGGACTGCCAGCTCTGGAGAAATGCCAGAGAAGTGGTGATTCACTGCCTCTCACCATGAGAACCCCAAAGAGCCTGAGATTCTCAGGACATAACTGAAGTCCAGCCTTTTCTAAGGCTGCCTGTTTACCTGCCTCCTGTTTGTAAAATTACAGTCTCCTCATGCTGAATTATGAAGTTGTGTCATTTAATACTTATTTTGTAGATGAAAAAGTTGGAGCCCAAAAAGACCCAGGGAACTTGACCAAGGTGACCCGCCAATTAGTGAGAGGGTTGGTATTGAAAGCTAGTGGCCAACATTTCCAACGTGGCGTGGATTCCTTGGGTGTTCTCAGAGTCCTCTAGCCCTGATGAGCCAGGCTTCTCCACTGAGAAGCCTCAGAGAAAACTCTGGCATCCTCAGATACCCTCTGAGCCACATGTGTCCTCTCAACCCTCGGCTTCAGCTAGGTGGCAAGACTAGTAGTCCTTGTATGGGATGAGGGCTTCGGAGGCTGTATTTGGAGGGCAGAGTGGCCTCTGACCCTGGAATGGGATCAATTGGTGTGGTGCTGATCAACCCTTTGCCGGTAGGGATATCGAGGACCTGCTTCCTCCTGAGGCAAGGGTTTCTTTCAGAGATGATCAAGGCAGACTTTGATTTGCTATCTTAAGTGACAAGCTGTCTTGCAGCGCTTTGTAGGAGGAGGACAGAGGCCACCCTAGAGGCCATGGATCCCAGTCCTGTTGTTTGACATTCAGGAAGCTGCAGCTCAGAGAGGGAAGGAAGTTGCCCAAGGTCCACAGCAAGGCAGGTGCTCACAGCAGACTCTTCTAGTTCTTACCACTCGGGTCTGCAGTCAAGACAGCATGGCACGTGGAGGCCATGGGCCAAATGCCACACCTCGCCCAGGGAGTCCCCCAGCCCTACACCTTGCCATAGGCAGCCACAGATATCCAGGACCAAATGTAGTCAAAGCAAGTATCTTTATCTTTACTAAGGCAAAGAAGTACGAGAGAATGTTAAATCCCGCATTTAAACCTTGGCTTTCCTTTAAGCAGACATTGAGTCGCAATTAGGGATCTTGCTTTGTGCCTCCTTGCTGCCAGCCTTCCTACTCACTCCTTCCTTCTTAGCTTCACACCAGGCTCCTTTTACATCAAAAGCCCTTCCAGTGCCTTGCACTTGCGTTCCCGGTTGCTTCTTTTGCGAGAACTCTGGCAGCAGCTCTGGGAGGCCAGTGTTCCTTCCCTTTTCTGCTCCCATTAAGCTCAGGTGCCTGGGCCTTTCTCTTCAGCTGCCAGCGCTTCTTTACTCCTTCTTACAGGAAGCCTCGGGGCCCCCTGCTTTGCCTCCCTGCCGGGCCTCCCCTCCCCTGGGCTGCAGGTGGTGCCTGGGGCTGTGAGGTCTGTGCAGCAGCCGCCACCCGCCTCTCCCCCCCCCAGGGGAGGACATCTGACCCTCTTGGGTCTTTTATTCCTTACGTGAGGACAGCCCACTGGTCTCTCTCTAGTCCTACTCACGTGAATGTGGCTGTCACTCTCTAAGTCTTGGTCGCATGTCTTAGTCCACTTTCTGTTGCTGTGGTGACATCCCCAAGGAAGGGTAATTTACAGAGACTACTTTATTTGGCTCACAGTTCAAGTCCAAGAGTATGGAGCTGGCATCTGGGAGGGCCCTCTTGTGGCATTGTGACATAGCAGATGGCTTCATCAGGCAAGATGGAGCCTGTGTGCCAGCTCTTCACATAGAGAGCCACTCATGCCATCGTGGGGCCCTCACCTCATGACTTCACCTAATCCTGACAACCTCCCAAAGCTTCCACCTCCAAATACCATTAAAGGTAAATTTGAGGATTAACACAAACCTTTGGGGGACCTGTTGAAACCATTGCATTCGTCACTGGGATCTTGGGTAAAATAGAGAGCAGCTATCACCCAGAGAGCCACAGCAACTTGGCTGTGGGAGCTGAAGGTCGTGAATTTCCCACTTTGCTTCCTCATAAACAAGAAGTGAAATTTGCTATTGAAACACCTAGCTCCCTTCATCAAACTGCATTGGGTAACGATGACCTTGTCCACAAACACACAGAGTCTCCCCCATCACTGCAGTGGGAAGAGGCACAGCAAAGGCACAGCTTCCTTCCCAGCCAGGGCTCCAATGTGGCCACTCTCGTTTCCCCAAGGATGGCCATCCTCCCTTTCTGCTTCCTCCTCTCCCTTTACGGTGACTCCACAAGGAATCTGCTTGGCCATAGGGGCCCCTGGCCTGGCAACTCCAGCTCACCACCCTTCCTGGGTCCAAATCTTCTTGTTCAAAGTCACAATTAAAGCCTTTTGCGGTTAAATGAAATTTGCAGTGATTTTAAACAGATCTGAACCCTGCCACTGCCTCGGTTCAGCCTGCATCAGGCCCAGGTTGCCGTGACAACTGGGGAGGGGAGGGTCTGCAGCAGCAGAAAAACTACAAGAAAGGCCAAGTAAATTGATCTCATTAGAGCTGATACAGATGAAATTGCGATTGGTCATTTGGAAGTGATTGTGCATGAACTGCCAGAACAGAGAGGCATGTGATGCAGGCTTCCTGAGCCAGCACAGGGGACCAAGGTAGCCTCAGGGGAAGGTGCTGAAGGCAGCAGGTTCAGAAGCCTGAGCAGTGACTGCAATTGGACTCTTTATTCTTTTCTTTAAGAACTACTTATTAGTCACCTATTATGTGCCTGGTGTGGCAGTAGAAGCTGGGGACAGACACAGCAAGAACAGGGCAACCCCTGTCCTTGTGGAAGAAGTAAGTGATAAACAGCAAACATTTTGTTTTTTGTGTTAAAGAATGTCAGGCAGTAAGGCAGGTGAGCGAGGAAGCCAGGAAGAATTAGGAGGAGCAACAGCTGTGTGCAGCTACCATAGGGAGGAGATCAGGGGGTCACCTTGGAGCCAGGATGTGCAGGAGGAGAGTGAGCCACCAGTAGGTCTCCGGAAGTGTTGTAGAAGTGGGAACAGGCAAGGCCACGCCTCCCAGGAGGAGGGCCTTGGGGAGTGGGGCTGAGCGGCCTCAGGGGGTCCCCTCTGCTCCCACAGCTCAGCCCTTGCCTGCTGGCATGCAGAGCCCCTCCTTAGGAGATAGTCCCCTCCAGTCCTGCACAGGGGTGCCACTGGCTAAGGAGTACTGTGTCCTAGGTCTTCTGAGCTGGCACATCACCAGCAGTCCCGGGAGGATTCTCGGGCCTGAGCAGCAAGAGTGAGGGCAGCAGGGACTCCTGAAAACTGTGTCCGCCTGGCTAGCCATATTGCTTGGGAAGAGGGAGTGGGGAAGTCTTTGCAAGACGTGGGCAGCGGCACCCGTTTCCTGATGAGGCCGGATCTTCACACCTCGGCGGAACTTCCAGCTTCAGGAGAATGCAGCCTGCAGCTCCTATTTATGCTCTGCGTGCATTCCATATATACATGCTCTATCTATGCAAGCACACTATATATAACGAGTGTATATATAGCGTGTGTATGTACCAAACACGCGTCTGCGTGTTTTATATTCATGATTCACTGCGTATTCAAAGTCTATATTTTTGCCCAAGGTAACAAACAATGAACTTAAGCTTAGCAGCTCCCGTGCCCAAGATTACGTTAGCTAGACCCACAGTCTGTTAGTGGGACCCTGTCCCTTGCATGGGTTTTGCTGTTCAAATGCTGTCTCTTCTGGGAGTGATGGGGTCTTGGGCTTGGCTGGCTGCTGGCTCCTTGGTGAGAAGGGATTACTGGAACTCTCCAGGCGTGGCAGACGGCCTTTCTCACAGTGCGTTCCCTACCAACCAGGATCCAGGCCCCCAGGAGCCTTGTGCACACCAGCTGAGTGGCTGACATTTGTTCTAGAATCTCTCAGGCTTGGCCCCATCCGGCTGTCTGTGAAGATGGTATTTTGATATCTCTGACAGCATCTTAAAGGAAGAAACAAGTGAAGCGGAGGCTGGAGGGAGCCTTCCTCCTGCTGGGTCCTGTAAGTGCTGGTGTTGGACCTTGAGCTCCTTGAGGGGAGGGCAGTACCTTCCCAAGTGGCCAAGTGGTGGTAGGGCCACTGTTCCAGCATGCAGATGGGCCCCAGTGGTACTGTTTACATTTTCCTGCCTTCCTGGCAGCCACAGGAGAAATGCCTTTGGGGGCTACTGCTTAGGACTCATGGCTTTCTGAGGTCTCTGTGTCCCTCCACCACTTCTCAGGGAACTTCTTGGACAGTATGACCCCAGTTATGATACACTTCCCTAAAGAAGCAGGAATACCCTATTGCAGGGTGCCATGTCACAGCCCAGCGCTGTTATTCCTGGGGTCAGATGACTCTGCTGTGGGGAACTGTCCTGTGTCTTGTAGGATGTTCTTAGCCTCTACCCTCAGATGCCAGTAGTACCAGCACTAAGATATGGCAACCAAATGTCTCTAGACAAAGTCGCCCCTGCTGCTACGTGGGTGATTGAGGGTATCATTGGCTGCCTGTGCACCCTTACCCCAGATGTCCACCATCTAGCCCCTGGGCCTATGAAGATCACTTTACATACAAAAGGGACTTTGCAGGCATGATGAAGTGCAGGGCTTGACATGGGGAGATCATTCTGAAGGAGGCAGGAGATCAGAAGGTCAGAAGGCCACGAGATGATGAAATCTGAGAGGGAGCTTTGAAGATACTGCCCCTGCTGGCTCTGAGGATGAAGGGAGGGACCCTGAGCTGAGGAATGCAGGCAACTACAGAGCTAGAAAAGCAAGAAAACTGCTTCTCCCAAGAGCCTCCAGCAGGCTCCTGGCCGTGACCACCCACTTCAGACTCTGGCCTCCAGAACTGGAGGACGATAAGTTTGGTTGTTTTCAGCCCAATTCATTTGTGATCATTTGTTCCAGTAGCTGTAGAAAATTAGCACAGTGGGGAAGGTGGATTTAACTGAAGTTGCAGTTGAAGCACCTGTGCTGTGCTGGCCCAAGAATCCCAGGATGACAGCAGAGATGGGTGGTCTCCAGCCTCCTATGGTTGGTCAGGGTGCCAACTGGACCTCTGTCAGGGGTTTGCATTTGTGGCGTTGCTTGGGAAAGGTGCCTGAGGCATCAGCTCAAGAATGATTTGTTGAGTGGCGACAGGCACGGAACTCCCAGGAATGGATAAGACAGTTTCTCTCCCCTCAAGATTAACGTCAGTTCTATCTAAAGGGAAGTCACAGAGGATGGAAGAAGACAATCCACAGGAAGTGTGTTCTAAGAGTGGCCACCAAGGAGAAATGCACAAGGCAAGCTCAGAGGTAGTCTCCACTGTGCACACCTGAGTGCAACCTCCCTGCAAAGGCAGGGAGACCAGCGGCTACTGATGGTCTACAGGCCATGGGCAGCCAAGCAGAGGGACACACTGTAGCTTAGTCACTCTGGCTGCTGCAGTGTTGGGACAAAGGCAGATTTGGGAAGACCAGCTAGGGGGCAATTCTGTAAGTCCAGGCAAGAAAGATGGAATAGAAGTGTCACCTGATCTCCCAGGCGGGGCCTCCCAGGGCAGGGCCTCACCTTTCCAGTCCCACAAATGTGACTTCAATGGTGTTCACAGAGATGATCTGAGGCCTGACATGTGATAGCCAAACTGATAAGAAATCAATGTATAAACATGAACCCTCATTTCCCTATTTTGTGAGTGAGGAAGGGGAGATACAACTTTCCCGTCATTACAAAAGAAATTTGAGTTTTGCATTCAGGCAGGTCTGCATTCAAATCCTATTTCTGTGACTTTCTGACTACTTCAGATGGAAGTTCTTAGCCTAGGGGTCTCCCCATTTTAACATTGGCCTACTGCCTCAGATTTGTAGGGAATAACAAAGGAGTTAACGCATATCAAGTGCCAAGCTTAGAGTCTGGGCCAAAGCAGATGTTCAGGAGATGTTTTTCTTACTGAAAATTTATTAAAAATTAGCAGATGATGTGATATGCCAGAGCTGGAAAAGAGGTACTTTGTATAGCCCTGGTAAGACTTGCCCCTGTGGTGGCCAGATGGAAGTTCTGTCTGCCTCAGACCTTTTCCCTTATGTTAAAGAGGTTTGCCTTCAGCTGCGGATGGTCTGACCCCTTGGTTTTCAGCTTCTCTGAGACCCCTGTCCTCTTCTGTGTTGATCATAGGCCACTGTGAGTTCCTGACCTCCCCAGCCATGCAGACGTGCCAGCCTTGAGGGCACGGTGCCAGGTGTTGGACACCATCTCGTCCACTCTGGCCCTCCCTAAAGGCCAGTCCTGGAATATCTGGGATGCCATGTGGATACCTCACAGGGACCATGCCCTCTCCAGACCCAGAATGGGGAAAATGGATCTGTGGTGGTTAGGAAAGATGGCAGTCAGAGAACAGGGTTGGGCCCGCAGCTGTTCTTGCTGACTACTTTGTATTAATGGTGTGCGTCCTTTCAGTGAGCGGTTAGAAAGGAGATCGCTTGCTTTGTTGCTTTCTCTTGTGCCTCAAAGATCATGGCCCTGAGGAGCCAGGCAGCCACTGCGGGAGGCCTCGCCCCCTTCGCCTGCAGGTGGGCTGTGGGAATAGGGAGCCTGGCCCTTCTAATTTGCCTAGATACTCACCAAGCTTTCAGGAAGGGCGGTTGGTCCAGCCAGCGATGTGCTGGGAAATGTGTAACAGCCAGCGCTGGGCAGGACGGTGTGAGCCCTGGGTAGCAGCGTTTGCCAATTTCCATGGTGTAAGTATTCCCACCAGCGTGGCCTCAGCCAGCCTGCAAAGTCTCTGACATTTTAACCATGGCGGCTGCAGGAGACCCTGACACTGGGGCAGGCGTCATCTCAGGCTCTGGGGTCAGCTTCCTTGTTGACTAGCTGAGTGACCTTGGCCGAGTTGCTCAGCATCTTTGAGCCTGGCTCGGGAAGGAAGGGTGCTTGTTTCCTGCCCCCTGGGCAGCCTGTGCAGGACGGTGCCTTTAGCTTCGCTCCCTAGTGGTGCACCTGGCAGGAGGCCAGGAAGAACACAGAGAGGGGCTGGCACAGCTGCCTTATCTTTTTCTGGGAATGTTTCCAAGAAGAGGCTGGCTCTTTAAAAATGTAGGAAGATGGGCGGGGGGATTTTGATTGGAAAGGGAAGATGACTGCTAAAAGGAACTCAGGGCAGGGGAGCAGACGGTGTGGTGCATCCCAGTGTCACTAGCAGGCTGGGAGGGTGCCACTCTCCTTGGCATGCATGTGGGCAAGTGGCCGGCTAAGTAGTGGTCTCTCTTTGGGGAATATCCAGGGTGCAACCCACTGGGGTACAATGTGGGCAGCTCAGGGGGGAGGGTGTGTCTCGCAGCTCGTGTCTGAGTGCCTTTATCTCAGCTTTCCCCATCTGTGAGTAGGGACTCGAAGAGTCCAAGGGCTGCCATTAGAGGGCCTGGAAGAGAAGTGAGGGCCAGCTGGCTGTCAGGCGTGAAGGAGGACAGAGGGGACTCCCATCCCAAGTGTCACGCAGAGTCAGGAGGAGAGGCCCAGAACCAGTCTTCGCAGGCCTCACGGGGTGCAGGCTGACCACCTCCAGGAGCGCTGGCAGCTGAGGCATGGGAGAGTGGGGGGAGCCAGGACCCGCCCTAGGGAAGGCTGGAGAAGAGACCCAGAGGGGTGACCTCAGGAGAGGGTGCGGTCCGGGTGCTGTTCTCCGTAAGCCAGAAACACTTTATTGGTACTCAGGCTGATGGGAGGGAGCTGGGGCGAGGGTGCTTGCAGCCCCCGCGTTGGGCTTGGCAGGGTTGCACTCCTTGAAATGTTCTTGCAACATGTGATTGGCGGTAGGGCTGGGCGCTCCATGGCTGAGGGTGGAGCAAGGCAGCTGGTGACAAGCCTGGCCTTGCACGTCCACCTGCAAAGCAAAGCCCCTCCACTGTTGCTTGGAGATGGCGTGCCATCTGTCCTCCTCAGACACCCTTTCTGGAGGGGCCTCTGGGTTCCAGTTGCTGAACGATTGGTGCAGCTTGGCCCTGGCCACCCTGGGTGGCAGCCTTGCCCTATTATTGCCAGATCTCAGCCTCCCTGGCCATCAGAACCAGCCAGGCACCCCACTGTCCCGACCCCTCTTTCTGCCTCACCTGCCGGACTCATCTTCCTCATTTGCTCCAGTCAGAGTCACATCTTTCCCCTGTCTCTGTGCTTCTTCAGGAGTGGAATGCCCATGCCCCCTGCTTCTTTTTTCTTTGTTCTCCTACTGGCAAAAGTTCAGTTGGCAGTGACCTTTGAATACGGCACTGAGACATCCAAGTTGGACCTTCCCTGATGGCTGTGTCTCTTGCTCCCGCGGTGGGCAAGGGTGTGGCCATTAGGTTTGTGGAAGCTGGGACGGAACTAAAGCCCTTCTCTCCCAACCTTTCAAGGGCAGCTCTCCCGACGAGTCTCCAGCTTAGCCATTTCCTACCTCACTCCTGGACTGGTCTGCTCGGTGGGCAAGCTGCAAGCCCCAGCTGCTGGTGGGCACTTGGAAAGAGTGAGCTGTGAAGGTCACACTGCTTAGAACTTGTCACAACCTAACGTGAAGCATGGAATGGTTTCCAGTCTGGCCCTTGGAATGCACGATGGGACTCGGAATTGCTCTGGGGCCCAGGCACCTCACCCTGGCCCCCGCAGCCTCCCTCGGGGAGAATGAGTGCACTTTTGGGTCAACCTGAGGCAAGACAGAAGTCTTCGGGCTGAGCCTCTGCAGAGGAGGGAGCCTGCACTTCCTCCTAGGTGCAGAACACACTGCAGACTCGGAAGATCCTTCGTCACCTGATGGTGGGAAGCAGATCACAGCCTCTTCTATTGAAGTCACCTCCTTTTCTGTGCTTTCAGTGTTACTCGATCGAGGAAGGCCTGGTGGAATTCAAATTTGGATTTTGGCTCGACAATCAAGGGCCTCACAGAGAATATCATGGCCACTGCACTTCCTGGCCGCTCCTACAAGACTCAAATCCTTTGTTCCTTTCTTCCTCACTCTCACCTGGCTACTCACTAAGGTTAGCGTCTGGAGCCTGTTGGTACAGTGGTTACTCTCAAAGCCACCAGAGTGGGACTGTGATTTAAACCCTCCTTCTCTCTTGGTAGATGTATGCCTTTGGGAAAATAAAGTCTTAAATTTCTTTATTTACAAAATGAGATTAAACAGAGAATTACATTAGTTTCCTAGGGCCACCACCACAGAGTACTGAGGCTTGGTGGCTTCAACGACAGACATTTCATTTCCCTATGCCCTGGAAGCTGCGCGTCCAGATTGGGATGTCAGTGGCTGCTTTCTCCTGCTCCGTTGCCCCGCTGCTTGCAAATGCTGCCTTCCTGCACGCTCACATGCCCTACCTCCATGCCCATGTGGCCCTGGTGTCTCTCCATGTGTCCAAACTTCCTCTTCTCATAAGGACACCAGAAAAACTGGACCAGAGCCACCATGTGGCCTCATTTTACCTTAACTACCCTGTAAAGACACACTGGGGATTAGGGCCTTGACACAGGAATTCAGGGGACACAGTTGGCCCATGACCAGTTTACCCTTCTCAGGGTGCTTCTGGACAAGACCCTGCTGTGAGTTGCGCCTGTGTTTTCCAGGACAGCCGGGCAATAGCAGGGAGCCCACCTGCTGTCCTCGTTACTTCCCAGTGACCCTCATGGCTCTCCCCTCTCATCCCTGCTCACGTGAGTCCCCAGAGCTGCTGGCTGCCCAGGCACCCTCCACTGATCCCCTCCAAGAGCAGCTGCCCTGTGGTCCTGTTGGTTGGTGAGGCCACGGGTGTTGCTCAGGGAGAAGATGCAGAAGTGGCTGAGCCACGGACATTTGGTCCATCGATCAAACAACAACCAATGGGTTCTTTGGGGCTGGGCTGAGGACAGCACTGTCTGGCGCCCATGTCACTGCCTCCTGAGCCCCCAGAGACAAAGCGGCTCTCTGATGAGCACCCAGTGCGTGAGAAACCTAATTTCTGAAGGGGTCCTAGAGTGGGCCTGGCTTTTCCTCTGTGGGATGGACGTGGCCCTCCAGGGTACCATAGACTTTGGATGCCTCGATCCTTTCCTGGAAGGGCAAGGGTTTCGGTGAGGTGGCGAATAGGAAGCTGCTAGGTGAGGGTCTGGGCCACTCTCAAGCAACTGCACTCCCTACTTGATGCCTGCCCTGCAGAGGGGGGCAGGCAGGGTGGGCCTGAGGACACCCTGCAGCCTTCTGTCCACCTGAACCCCCATAGTCGGCTTCCTGTGGAGTGAGCAGGCTGAAGGGCGTGGTTTGGGAAGCTCCCCTTGGGTACATTGTGGGGTTGTTCCTAACTTCTCCAGGCCAGGAACAGATGGGACAAAAGTAAGAGGGGGCCCTCAGCTGGTCAGCACTGCCCAGAGCTCAGCCCCCCAGTCTCCCATGTGCCGCTTCCTAAGCACTCTTTGTTATTTAGCAGTGATAAAGTTCAACATCCGGGAATGTTTTTTTTGGTCCTCTGCAGTGAAAATCAGAAGCCTTGACCAAGAACCAGGGCTGTGCCTGGCCAGCTGGGAGGAGAATGGGTTCAGCAACACACACACACACACACACACACACACACACACACACAGAGAGAGAGAGAGAGAGACAGAACAGAGCACCAGTCCTCAAAGCCACGGTGACAGAGCTGGCCTGGCATGGGTGACCTGGAAGACAGGAGGTGAAGAGTTGTACTTGGCTCTGACACTGGCGACTGAGGCACATTTGAGTTCCTGTTTATTTGTATTTGACACAAGTGGGGCTCATGCCATCACAACGCAGAGCTGTGGAACTGGAATAGGGAAGGCTGAGGGCTGTCCCACACCGGCCAGTCTATTTAAAAGCACGCTCAGAATTAAACCACGTTAGATCGTGCTCTGGCAGAGCTGAGCTGCTGTTTCTTGCTTTACAAGCTCAGCACTCATGTTTTCCTGAGTGGAAAGCAAGAGGGACAATAATAGATTTTGCTTTATTAGAAGGAAACACCAAATCACGCCTTCTTCCCATTCTGTCCCACGTGTTGGCAATTCCGGCCAGATGCATCACTGTTAACATCAAGAAATGAGTTTGGCCCGACAGTGGTGGAGTCACGAGGACATTCGAGAGGAACTTCCTGAGAGTGTTCCAGTGTTGGGGACAAGCCTGGTGCAGACTACCAGGACATGTGTTCCCTCCTCCAGAAACCCACAACCTAAGTCAGGGGCTCCCAGGTGGACCTGTCCTCCACCTGTCCTCCCTGCCCTAACCTGTGAGCGTGAACACAGCTGGGCTCTGGAAGCTCAGCCCAGGAGCTGTGCCTGGCCTCAGAGAGGCAGCTGAAAGGTCCTGTGTGTACCACGAGGAAGGAGGGATATGAAAGTTACACATTCAGAACTTTCCAGAGAAGTGAGGGAAAGCCGCATCGCAACTCCCAAGGTGTGTTCCAGATTGGTTGCCGTGGGAAAACTGCTGTTTGTTTGGAATCTCGGCTGTTACTACAAAAGCCACACATGCTCATTGTAACCGTAGACTGCCCAGGTGCTCTCTAGGCCTGTGCCAACGTCCCGGGCTGTTATTGCTCCACGTTGTTCTGCAGCTGAGCCCCGCGCCCCGACTGGAGACAAGGGAGGGAGCAGGCCTTGTGAGACAGGACTGTCCCGAGGCAGGACTTGGATTCTTCTCTGAGGTCTGGATCGTTGCAGGGACCCAGGGAAAGAAGCAGGTTGAGGAGGGGCTGCAGCGGCTTAATTAGCCTCTGGGTATATGGGGCTCCTGGATCCTTTTTTTTTTTTTTTTTGGCTTAAAAAAAATGTTTGGGTATATTTGGTTTCAGCCTGGAGGAGTGTCACAGGAGAATCTTGCTCTGGGATGGAGGAGGGGTTGAATTTTGGTAAGGAGCTGGTTGCCAAGGGGTGGACATTCAGGTCTCCAGCTGCAGTTCGTTCTGAAATTTTAGACAAAAGCAGGTGCTGGGTGGACTGCATGGAGCTGTTTGTGAGGAGTCCTGGGGCAATGGGACCTGGCTTGAGAGGAGAGGGATGGCAATACTCTGCTAGTGGCCACCGTTCATAGGTGGGTCTGGGGGCCTTTTGACGCAGTTAGAAATACAACTGCTTACAGCGACTGCAATATCACTTGGGATGAGACACATTCAAGCTCTCAGAATTGCTGTACCTTGGCAGGAAATGCCAAGGCAGAGTGCAGAGGCCGTGGAAGCTACCAGCAAGGGGAGGAGGCAGCCCTGACCCAGGAGCTGCTGCACAGTTAATGTGCAGAGGCCAAGGGAGACCAGAAGGGATGGCTGCACAGTGTCCTTGACCAGGGTGGCCTTAGGTGGTAGATGGGGAGAAGCCAAATGGACGAGGTTTCAGGGAGGGCTTTGTGGGGCCTGCAGTGAGATGAGGAAGGGGCATCACATGAGTGCACCTTCGCAGAAGAGAGTGGTGGAGGAGCTGGGGCCAGGGTCAATGGGCCATCTCTTCTGTGGACTCCTCCAAGAGCACGGACTGCTGGGGACAGGGATGCTAGTGCTGGCTGTGTGTCCAACACACAACAGGGGTCTCCTAAGGCAGAACGCTTGCAGGCCCGTCCACAGCGGAGGTGGCCCAGTTCTCCAGCCCCCACCAAGGGCTCAGCTACACTCCTGAGTCACAGAGCTCCAGCAGCACCAAGCAGGGCATCAGGGCTAATGCTAAACGCCCAGGGCTGTCAGCATAGTGGCGACTGGGCTCCAAGTTGGCTTCCTGACTCTGCTTCTTTCTCCTCCTCCTTTAGAGCTCGTGTGTGTGGGCGTCTCCGCCGGCAGCCTGTGCCCGCGGTCGTTGTACAAGGTTTTGACTGTGTGGGTTTGTGTCTTTCCGGCAGGTGTCTCCTCTGTGACTTCCCTGATGTCCCTGGCTTGGGTGCTAGCCTCCTATCACAAGCTGCTGCGGGACTCCAGGGACGACAAGAAGAGCATGAGCTACAGAGGGGCCCTCATCCACCTCTTCTGGCGCCTCTTCACCATCTCCTCCCGAGTTATCTCTTTTGCCCTCTTTGCTTCCATCTTCCAGCTGTACTTCGGGATCTTCGTGGTGGTGCACTGGTGCGCCATGGCCTTCTGGATCATCCATGGCGGGACGGACTTCTGCATGTCCAAGTGGGAGGAGATCCTCTTCAACATGGTGGTAGGGATTGTGTACATTTTCTGCTGGTTTAACGTCAAGGAAGGGCGGACTCGATACCGAATGTTTGCCTACTATACGATAGTCTTGACCGAGAATGCTGCCTTGACGTTCCTTTGGTATTTTTACAGAAACCCGGAGACCACTGACTCCTATGCGGTGCCAGCACTGTGTTGTGTCTTTGTTAGCTTTGTGGCTGGGATTGCGCTGATGCTCTTGTATTACGGCGTGCTGCATCCCATGGGGCCACGGGCTAAGATCTTTGCCAGCTCCTGTTGTGCCGAGCTGCTCTGGGGCATCCCTTTGCCCCCCGATGTTGAGCCCATGGCACCTCAGACCCCTGGGTACCGGGGGACCCAGGTCACGCCCACCAGAGCCGTGACGGAACAACAGGAGGATCTCACGGCTGACACTTGCTTGCCCGTTTTCCAAGTGAGACCCATGGGGCCCTCTACCCCGTCGGGGCGTCCTTACCACCCAGAAGGGCCCCTCATTAAGATTGACATGCCAAGAAAGAGGTACCCAGCTTGGGATGCTCATTTTGTGGACAGGAGGCTGAGAAGGACTATTAACATCCTACAGTATGTCACGCCCACGGCGGTAGGCATTCGCTATCGAGACGGGCCGCTCCTCTATGAGTTGCTACAGTACGAGTCTTCGCTCTAAGGGCATCTTGACCTGAGCTGAGAAGGGGACCTTAAGTTTGGTTAGCGGTCAATGCCGCTTGCAAGAAATATAACCCTCTCTTCCCCCAATACACAGAACCACCACCACCACCACACCACCACACCACCACCACACCACCACACCACCACCACACCACCACAAGAGAATTAAGTCACCTCCCCTTCAGATAAGCTTTCTTTCCAGTTGCTGTATGTATACAAAGATATTCTCTATGTTTTGTAAGTAAAAACAAAAAGAAAACCTTCCTTTTGTTTTTTACACATAAGAAACAGTATTGAAAAATCCCACACTATGATTCCTAGGGTGGAGGAGGAGGTGAGGCCTCCGCTCCAAAAGAAAAAAGTTTTATACCTTACACCAAGTGTAGATCATTTCCGAGATTGGTGCTGATTGAAAGAACAAAACAAAACAAAACAAAACAAAAACACAAACAAACAAACAAACAACCTTCAACTGCCTTATGCCCTTAGGTGCTGAGTTTCATTAAGTACTGTCACGTTTTTCTCATGCAAAACTCCCTGGTGATTTTTGCACCAGGAGAGGGGAAATTAAATAATCAAGTAAAAAACAAATCTACAAACGAAGCAAACAAACAAAAACAATCAACAAATACAATACAAAGCAATCATTCTTCCTATCTATCTGATTACTTGTATTAAGAAGACAAATTTACCAAAAGCAAAGGCGCCGAAACCCCTCCCTCGGTTCAGTCTCCCTCCTCCTGTCCCTGCCCCCACTTCACAGAGCCTTCTAGGAGCTAACGGGCCGTTTGGATCTCAAATGGCTAGAAAAGCTGCTTGAAGGCTGACTACGTGCCATTTTAGCATTCAAGCAAGAATCGCCATTCGTTTCCCGGTGAAAAGCAAAAAACAGAGCAAAACAAAAAGCCGCCCTACTAATTTAGTAAGGTCAAGAAATTCTAAAGCAAATCAAAGGAGATTTCCACATAGGCCATCAAAAAATCAGTGATAATAAAACTCAGCATAGTAGCAAAAAGAGTAACATCAATTTAAAGGCACAATACCTAATCCGTGACTGGCAGCGGTGATCTCTTCCATCACTTTAAGGCTGAGAACAGTGCACATTTATCACGTAAGAGCGTGTAAGGCCTCTTCTGTCTCCATTCAGTGGGAAGCCTTAAATTGATCTGGAAAGAATTCTTCATTTTTCATTTGCGCTTTTTTTCTTTTTTCTTTTCTTTTTTTAAAATATAATACAAAGAGGAAAACTAGAAAAAAAAATATATATATACACAAAAAGTCAAATTGTAATAACTGACCCATTTCAAAGACTGTTTGGTGCTTCTGTCATTGTGGTTGGCTGAAAATCATTCAGCTCACCTGGTGCATCTGGGTTGCATGGGGAATTTGCGTGTGTGGTGTGTGTGTATGTGTGTGCCCATAGCATGTGTGTGTGTGTACGCGCGTGTGTCCCTGCTGCAAGGTCTTGCCAGAGATACGCAAAACTAATGTGAGGCAGATGCTGTTGTGACTTTGGAGGGGCAGCGCTAGGGGCTGGGGCTGGGTGATAGGAGGCTGCCAGCGCCTGTGTGGAGGCCCCTCCCTGGAGACCAGCCTCCACCAGCTGCAAAGGCCAGTCTGCAAGGTCACATCGTTCCGGTGATGATTTAATTCAACTATTGATCTTCTCTTTGTTCCAAGTTGAATTTCTGGAGGTGTTGCAAGTGTGTTCAACCATTTGTAAAATGTTTATTTTTGAACTGTTGTTCCTTTAAGGACTGTTTCTGTTCTGGGGCATCACTTCAAATACCATTGTATCTCTACTTGGGCACAAAAAAAAAAAAAGGAAAAGAAAAATATCTCCACAAAAGGATATATATAAGTATATATATGTGTTTATATATATATTTATGTATATATACACATACACACAATATTTTAAGTAAATACTGTTAGTCTTTGTTGTGTGTGATTGCAATTTTTTAACAGATATTCCAGATATAACTGCTTTGGGTGCAAGACCTCACATTGAACTATTCTTCAGAAAAGTTCAAAGACTGAGGATTTTTTTTTTATGTTTGTGGAGTTGTTTTTTTTAAATTATGATTAAAAGAGGCTTCTCATTCTCAACCCTTCATCATTTATCTAAACTGCACATATATATGCATATGTGTGTGGGTGTATAGATAGATCAGATATCCATCTATCCACACATAGATCCGAATGCTCCCTCCTTTGTTTGGCTCTCCTTCATCTCACGAATTAGCACTTAACTTTGCAGTGCGTTCTCACCCCTTCCTAACACAGTGTCTCCTGTGTTAGGGGTCCTCCCTGGTCACCACTCTAGGAAGCAAGACAGACGGCACACTCAGGCTGTGGTGAGGACTGGCAGGGCCACCTCTGCCACCTCTCCTTGGGAGCTGGACTCTGGGCAGAGGTGTTTTCCTTAGGGCCTCTCCTTGTCATCCTGCTCGCCTGCCAAGGCCCACGGTGTACTCTGCTGAGGCTAGGGAAGGTGAGGCCACTTGTGGGGGCCATCCCTTTGGCGGGCTGGGGTCCCAGCTCTTGTCCACCCCAGGTCTGCGGCTCTGTGTGCATCCCTGTATCAGCTCCCTCGAAGCTGGTCCACTCATCTCCTTGGCACCTCCGCCCCTTGAGCTGCCTGTCCATTCTTGGTTATCGTTCCTCTTCATTCCGGCCCCGTCATTGGTTTCAATTTGCCACCTGTTCTGCCACTCTGCATTTGGGGTGTGTGTGTGTGTGTGTGTGTGTGTGTGTGTATGTGCATGTGCACGTGTTCATGTTTACATGAAGCTTAGAAAGAAAACTGGGGGTATTGACCTGGAGCACCAGAAGTTGGGAGGACAGCTTCCTGCTCTGGGTGGCATTGGTCCCCAGGAACCAACAAGGAAGCCGTGGGACAGTTCAGCATTCCCATTTCAGCCTGTTGGATTGGGCTGGCGATTCTCCCTGCAATGGCTTGCCCACGCCCTCTCCAGAACCCTCCATCATGCCAGGACCCCCCGCCCCCGCCACGGGGCAGTTGAAATGTATATCTGTGCACAGCAGCAGGGAAAGCCAGGACAAGGACAAGGACGAACAGTGAGCAAAGACGGGGGACACCAGATAGGGAACGAGGGCAACAGGCCCGACCAGTGAGAGTCCTCCTCTGTCTCCACATCATCTTCTTGAAGTCTTGCCTTTCCACCTGCCTGGAAATCCAGGCACCAGCTCCCCTAGGATCTTCTCTTCCCCAAGGGTCCTTCCCCTTCTCAGGGCTGCTGGTGGCTGGCCCTGAGCCTCCTGAAGGAATCCACACTCATTCAGTGCTCAGAGCCTACCCAGAAGGCCATCTCCCTCCTGGGGTGACATAGGTCCTGAAAACCCAGATGCTTAAGGGAGCCCTGCGGCAGGGCCACTGTGCCTAGTGAGACATGGTGGCTGTGTCCCCCTGGAATCCACTTTTAGTTTGCCATTTCCCTGGGGTCCCTGACAACCTCCTTTTTATGGGCCAAAGAGGTCCAGTCCTTTTTACCCCAAATGCCCCCCATTGGACCACCTATAAGTGTTTTTAGAATGGAATCTGTGGACCTACTTCTTTGCCAAGACCCCCTCATGACAAATGATGAACTCCTAACACTTAGCTCTGGTATGAAATAAGCCTGTTGGTACTAGGAGCTGTAAAATAAAATGTCCTTATTGCCCCCATTAAAATGCCCACAGAACCCCATATTTCATTCCTTTAACTGCATGGAACATTTGGTATTCTTTTTTTCTAAGAGAGAGGGTCCTATCCCTGCAAAGGGCCCTTCCATTAGCGTCACTCCTGCCAGTTCAGTCTCCCTGCCTGGCTAGGTCTGCCTCCTCTCTGGGCCTCTGCATGCAAGAAACCTCAGCTTGCTCAGATGGCACTGGTGCGATGTTCCCTGAGCTCAATGTCACAGCCTGTGGTCCCCAGTAGAAGCTTCATGTCTTGCAATGAGAGGAGCTAAGAGGGTCTAAGTTCATCAAATCAGCCCCAAATGACCTGCTGACCCCAAAATTTCTCACCTTGAGCACCTTCCTCCACTATCTCTCCAGGGGGTATCACCTTGCACTTCCAGGCCCATCAAGTTAGGAACCAGGGAGACAACAGGGAACATGCACAGCCAGAGCAGATTGGGATCCAGATTGGGACAGGCCCTGCCTCTCTTGTCCACATATGCCACTGCTGTGACATGTCGAGGAAGACAGCCTTTTCCTGTGGCCTGGGGACTCTCCACAACTCTCCCCAGGCACCAAGTCACCCAGTACTCTGTGGTCCCTGTGGCTTCTCAACAGCTGTGGCCACCCAAGTCCCATTTTGGCTAAAAAGGGCAGATCTGTCTGACCATGAGGGTGATTGTACTGGCCAAGTGGCATCTCGTGTCACAGGCTCATACTGTATCCCAACACAAGCCTGATTCTTGGATAGAAAAATCTTCAGGTTTTTGGAAATGCCAAATTTTATTATTTACTCTATTCTTCCTCCTTTTTCCACAGTTCCCACCACTGCTGGTTATGGGGACTGAAGGAAAGGTGCCTGACAGGGAGCTCCTCTGGAGGAGCTCTGATGAGCCAAGGTCCCTCTTCATGCGCATCTAAATTCCTTCACAGTGTTCATGAGCCTGGTAGAGAGCAAACACTTTCCTTTTCCCTATTCAGCTCCTTGCACCAAGGGCTCTAATGAATTTCAAAACTTACTGTTTCCAGACCTGAGCCAAGTTTCTCTACTATTACCTGGAGACAGAGGACATGTGTGCAGGCTCAGGGCCTCTGACATGGAGGAAAGGATGTCCCATGAGAGAGAATCTGGGGTGCATCTCCTGGCCTCCACACCCTCCTGTTCCTGGCTGTCTTTGATGGGGCAGCTGGGACAGAAAATCAACATCCATTTGGCCCAGAGAGTGACATTTCTTTCTCTTTCTCTCTTTCTCTCTCTCTCTTTCTTTCTTTCTTTCTTTGCCAAACTAGAAAAAATATTGAAATAACACTACCAGATTTGGTTGGGGGTGTGGTGAGGGATATGAATTTGGAGAATATGAAGGGAAGAGAGCTCATTGCAATTTCACCTAGATCCAAATAACATTCCCATGGTGGACTAGGAAACTTCCAGGGAAGTCTGGAGGTGTTCAAGGGAGCCTTGGAAAAGACCATGCACAAGTGAAGGGGAGGACCCAGGGGTGACCCCTTGGTGCTGGGCCAGCCTTGTAGGGAGCACGTCCATTGTGTTCATTCTCCAGCATTGCCAGGTGACTAGACCCTGGGTGCAGGCCTCCTGTGGGAGAGAGCATCATTCCATGTCGGGTGAACCTGATGGGAGCTTCCTCTGGCTTCAAGTCTGTGTCCCTTTATCATTGTCCCAAACTCATCACTGTCATAGAAGCAACATTCCACTCTCGTCTAAGCCCAGTCTCCAGAGCACAGAAACGGCAATGGCTAGCCAACCACAGGTGACAAACCCATAAACTTGGTCATCCTGAATGAACGTGTGCCTGTGCCAACTGCAAAACAGTAGAGATGTAAAAAAGGCAACTCTGTCCTCTCAGAGGCTTCTCCCAGGCCCCTCCCTGGGAAAAGGTGATGCATATTCTCATTTTTGCAGATGTACCACAAAGCCTGTCTCTCACCCATCCTTGACCATTCTAAAGGTTTCATTTCTTGCTCAAAACACTGCATCTTGTGCTGTTGGCCAAATACCAAAAGACACTGCCTTGATCCAGTCTCAGCTTTCTCCCTCTGCCGCCTGGTTCTGTCTGCCTTACTTGACCCCCCCAGGCACCATCTGCTTCTTCTTGCTCCCTGTGCCTTTCCTTGCAGTGGCTGGCAGGTATGTTCTGGAGCCAAATGTTGTGAGTGCTATTAATGACAGCTCCTGAGGGCAGCAGACGGACCACAGTAGGAGTTCTCCCTTCTCTAGGCCAACACCTTGTGTCAAGGGCTAAGAATAGACCACAGTGGACATGAGCAGGCAGGACCTAGGGACACCTGCCTCCAGCTGTCCCATCACATGCAATGCCCAGGAGGAGACACTGCTTTTGCCAATCCCTAAGGGGGAATCCCAAGACCCCACACCACACTAAGCACTTAAATGCTTCTGCCTTCGGGGAGAGCAACTCCTGAGCAGTCATCCTCAGACCAAGGAGGGCAAGGATATTTATTATTCCCCTTTGGTATGGTTGGTAACTGGGGAACGTCCGTCTATAAGCCACCTTTGTCCATCTGTCATGGCGGATGCAAACGAGCCCTATAGGTGAATGCCAGTAGGTGAACTCCTGCAGTCCATCTGCAGCCCAGCCACGGGGTCCTCAGGCTGCGGTGAGCCTGGAGACTGTGTAACTCCAGCTCCTAGGCGCTCTTGTTAGACCCAGAAAGATCAAGAGATGCCACAGGCTGATTCAGGGGCCCCACTGTGATCACGGACAACTCACTTCACCTCTCGGTGCCTTGGTTTCTCCATCTGCAAAGTGGAGGGAAAGCAGGCTGACCTCTGCTTTCTCTCCTGCTCAGGGATGCTGTGAGGGTTCAGTGTTGCCTGTAGCAAAGGTGCTGTATCAGGAAGAGTGGCGCCTTCGTTCCTCAGGAAGTGAGAGGAGGGGTTTCCAGGTACACCGGCGCCCAGAAGCCACAGATGAGCAGAAAGGACGTGTGGACAGGGAGCAGTCTCACATCCCTGTAGTCCTTAGATACTTCACAGCACTGTGAACCTAGTACAATAGTCCCCCAGTAGGTGACCCTTATCCACCTGGCTCAAGCTGGCCACTTATAATTCTTAAACCAAATCTCCTAAAGGTAATTTTCCCTAAAGGACCAGATAGTACAAAGGAGTGTCAGTCTGAAAACTGAGATTCACTGAGCTTTGGGCAGGCTAGAGAAGGGGCGTTGGGGTGCTGGAGATTGTTCCTCAGTGCTTGAAGGTTCTTCTGGAAGTCTTTCTCACTTTTGCTCTGAACCTTGAGGCTCATCTCATCCAATGGGCTCACCTTCTCTTTCCCTCTCCGCAAAGTACTGAAAACAAAACTTTCTTTCTTAAACAATCATTCCATCCACTAAAAATGTGGGTCTCCATGTGGGTCCTCACCACTCCCTGGTGTGCTTTGAGTGCAGCCTTCGGGCAGAGATTCAGAGACAGAGAGGGCTGGGGAATATCACAAGTTTCTTTCTTAAATTCAGGGTTTTTTTTTCCCTCATAATTTGAATTGGAAAAGTTATGTTGAATTTCATTTTCTTTCCTTTTTTTTTTCTTTTTACTATGGTTTGACTGTTATCATTTCAACTACCAAGATACACTTTGAGCAAGAAAACACCCATCTTAAGAACCTCTATGTTCTTCTTAGGACTAACCCAGAGTGAGGGCAGGTGGGAGGTATATAGGATACTAGTACCCAGGGTGCCAACAGTGACACTAATTTTTCTATTGACTCTGAGAACCTTGGAAAGGAAAATTCTAGATGCTTCAACTGTTGTGGGTCAGTCCCCCTGGCCCTGGCCAGGTGTACTCTGATCTAGAAATTCTCACCAGAAAGAAAAGTCATCTCCTCAGACTGTCCGAGAGGAATAGAGCACCCACAAGAGCAGGTCTCAGTTGCTTCTGCCAAATCCTCCTACCCCTGACTATGAAGCCTGGTCAGAACTGTTCTCCCACCTGCCCTGACCCTGCTCCACAAGGTTAGCATTGTTGTGACCAGGCCCAGGACCATGTCATGGCCTGGAATTCAGTAATGGCCTCCGTGTGATTTTGTCTGTTCCGTGGCTTGCCTTCTGGGACTGTTTATTTCCACAAGGTATTTCTGATGGTGACCAAAAGGATGTACACGAGACCTCAGACTCAGTTCTGCCCACACCCGCACCCCTTTGTGACTGGTGAATGGACTTACAGCATTTGTGGTGAGCACTTTGATGATGGACATGTGGAGCCACAGGGGACCGTATGCCTCAGTAGATGGTAGGAAGAGTGACGAGGGACAGGAGGCTTCTGGAGGAGGAAGTGTATGGAAGAAAACTTTAACCACCAGCTAGTCAATCCTTCTGAACTTTCTGGGGGTAGAGATAGCAAAAGCATATTCTTTTCAAACAGAGGAAATTGATTTTACAGAGTGACATATTTAAGCGTTTCTTTAAAAATGTCAGAGAAAGCAATTGATGAAGGGAGAAGCAGTCTCATGAACAGATCATGTCTTTGGAAGTAAAAAAAAAAAAAATCCAGGTCTGTCCTTCTGCAGATCTACCTAAGTCAAGTCACTCTGGGGCCAATTTCTCTTTCTGTGAAATGAGAAGAATATTGCTTACCTACCTCACAGGGGTGTTGTGAGGATGAAGTAATTAATGTCTGAAAAGTGTCATGGTTATCAAGTTTGTTATTTTAAATCCTTTTGAACATTAATTGAGCACTGTGCTCAGTGCAGTGGAGGGACTCCAGCTAATTCCTCCACGTTCTTTGAATTAAGGATATTTTAAAGAGATAATAAGAGGGCAGAATAGCAGAATTGTCTCCATGAGGCCTGAAAAGGATTCTGTCTTTCTGCCCCAGAAAGGCTACTCTCCTTTCCTTCCCAAATATTTGGGCAAGAAGGAAAGGCTTTAAATCCTCTGACTTCCATCAGCAGATGCTCTTCTGAGAAGCAAACAAATATTTCGGGGAAATGAAGGCGAATAGCAATGAGTGCTCCCTGTGACCAGCAGGAGGGTTGCTATTGCACAAGTTCCTCCTGCGCCCAGCTTCAGCCAGGCCACAACCTCCAGCTTCAGCCAGGCCACAACCTCCATCTTCTCTCTTCAGACCCCGAGAACAATTTGCTTCTGCCGTCTTGCAGGAGTGGGTACTTTGTGGTTTGATCGTTTCCTTGGAAAGTCTGGTACACTGTTTGCTGGAAAGGCTTGGCTTCCAAAGATTAGGGTCTTTACTGGAAAACAAATCAAAACAAATGACTGTCTTTTTTTTCCCAGTGGGAGGAGTTTTTAATTTCTTAGCTGCCTCACGTAAAAGTAAGTTAAATTTCTCATTTATTTTCCCATCTGCAGAAGATTCTTTCCTTCCCAAACACATTCAACAAACCAAATCTGGATTCTAAACTATTCCAAAATCTAACACATCTCAAATTATCTGGAGAGTGCTGTGCCAGGGGTTTACTAGTTTCTGCAAAGAGCCAGACCATCTCCTGAGCTGAGCAGGTGGAGATTCCAGACCCTAATCAAAGATTCCTGGAAATGCTCCCCAAGTCCTGTAGCTTTGGAAATGCTCTTTCAGTGTCACAGGCTGTCCCTGAGTCCCCAGAAATCCTTGTATTATGAGAGAACCTCCTTAGAATCCAGCAGGGACTATCTTGGTGTGGTAGAACCAGAATCAAACCACTTGGTATTTTAACAATCATTATATGGTGCATACCTTGAAGGATGGAAGAGAGTTCTTTTCTTTCTCTTTCAGAGGGGAGAAGGGACAAAAAGAAGGAGAAAAGATTCATTGTTTTGAAAAATAGAGCCTTTTGTTGTGAGAAGAGACACAGGACTCAGAGGTCTGACTTCCTTTCTGTCCTGGGTAAGGACTAGGGAGGTCCAGAGTAGGTTTCCTTAGGATGCCAAGGCAATGCTGAGACCCTCCTGGCCTTTTCCACCCAGGGCCCAAAAAAGGGGTGGCTTCCACTCTGTGCTGCCTACTTACCCCAGATCCTTCTGAGCATCCCAGCCACTTCCCTGCCTTCTCTAACCTGCATTGACCAGCAGCTCCCAACCCTGGTGTTGATCTATTGATTGCCAAAGGTTCTGCTCTGTGCAACCAGTTCTTAAGTCCACAGGCTTCCTTCAGATCTGTTTGCTCCACCATGACCCTATAGCCTTTCACTTGCCTTGACACCACTACTGCTGCATGCTTCTACCAAATCCATCACATCACCCTAGGGGCCACGGCCACCAGTGTTGCCATTGATCCAGTCTGCCAAAGTCCAGGGCAGGGGCTGTTTCTTCCTTCCTCTATGTCCATGTGCCTTTAAAAGGTGAGGCCTTGGGTTCTGGAAAAGCCCTTTCAGAGGTGCAAGGTAGGAAAGCGGGATGGATAGTGTGTCTCATGCAGTAAGGACACTCGCCAATGACCCATGAAGCCCACATGGACCACCGAGTGAAAACACCAAGTTTCCCGACCCTGAGCTGTTCCATTCCCACACATCCCTCCACCTCACTGGCCCGTGGCATCTGCTTCTTATTGATGGCTTCATTTGTATTTGCTTGCAATTATATGTTATGAAACGCCCTAGAAGGGAGGGGGGAAAGTGAACACTGAAAACCACGGAAGGTAGGCGGTGCTCTGAGACCATGAGATGACACAGATGGTGTGGGGTTGGGGGGGCATGACCACGCACCTGTGTTCTAAGTTCATCGATCATGCCAACCTACCTACATGCCGGTCCTGGGGACATGTGTGTGCGTATGTGTATACATATATACATATGCAGCCTTTTTCTTAAAGCCCTTTAAAAGCTTGACAAGAAACCATTCTGATGTTGAGGGCTCTTGCCGGACTTGGAATAGACCTAGCCTACATGGATTTTTTTTCCTCCCAGACACAGGGTCAAGAAGAAACTCCTGGGTTAGTAGATGTCTTTATTTCCTCAATCTCACAAAAAGCCAGTGGGAGGGTTAACTGGCATTTGAAAGCCTCTCCAGTTACTCCCAGGGTCCTCAGCAGGCTCACAGACCAACAGGAAGTCCCTGGAAAGAGCTTCTAAGCAACTCCCTGTTTTCTGCAATTCCCACCTTACCCAGGAGCCCTGGTCGGTTAGCGAGGCTGGCGGCTGAGTGGGCAAAGAGCATGAGTACAGGAGGACACGAGCCCTTCGTTAGGGCTCCGAGCCGGGCTGGAGTTAGATGCTCTTTGGCTCAGAGTCTTGGACCACTGACCTGTGTGCCTTGCACAGTCAGCATCTGCAGGTGAGACTGAGCCTAGCCCATGAGGCCCCATGAGAACTCGGGAACAGTGGCCCCTCTGCCTGAGTGCAAAATCTTCCTGGCAACTCTGATAAATGGGAGACACTTCCGATCAATTGCCCTGTGGGAAGCAGAAATGATTTCCAGCAGGGCCACATGTTTCCCTATTGCAGGGGTAACAAGTCTTGGGTTCCTTCAGCAGGCATAAGCATAGGTGCATGTGAAAAAGTTACTCTTGCCCCTTCCTGCCCTGGTAACAGAATCAGCAAGACTGAGGTGACAGGACTTTCGGTTGGAAGAATCATTCCTCGGGAAGGAAAAGAGCGTTCCAGCAGCCACAGGGGAAAGATGTTCATGCAGCAGAGTGTTTTGAGCCAGGAGCCTAGCTGATTCTGAGGTTTTTCTCTGGCAAAGAACCGGGGCAGCCCTGGGAGCGACGCCTATGTTTGAGGAGCGCTGGGACCAGGCAGGTGCTTGTGCAAATTGCCACCCGCCACTCGAAAGAACTAGTGTTGGAGTGAGAGGACGTCGGGGTCTGTCCAACATCCCTAGAAACCTTTCCAGCCTGGATTCGCAGGAGCAGCATCTGGGGCCCCACCTCTAACCTGTCATTTGTGTAATCTGTGTCTCTTGACACCTGGTGCATGGCCATCCAGCCAGCTGCTGGGGACTGCCACTGCAGAACCAGCCATCATGACCATCCTCCTTGCCTCTTCCCAGCTGTCCTGCAGTGGCCCCAGAATCCCATGAGCTGCAAATGGACTCTCCACTTTTCCATCCAAATATATTCCAGGCCTGGGATCATCCTTAGTCATCTTGTCCCCAGCCCAACCCCATCCCCAACGCAATGTCCAGTGTTCCCATCATCTTTCCCTTGCACGGGTTCTTTTGTGGCAAAACATGTTTTAAGAAGCCCACTTTCCCATTGGTATTGCAGAAAAGCAGCCTCCTTGGAGTACAAGGAAAGAAATTTGAAGGAGCGATGTGAGAAGACCAGAGGACAACCTTGGAGGACAGAGGGCAGCCCTACCTTCCTGATCAGCTTTATTCTTTTACTATGAAAAAGTGACAGACTTGTTACAGAAAAAATATTTGAGAGGAAAGAAGGAAGAAGAGAGGGAGGGAAGGAATAGTAGGAGAGAGGAAGAAATGGAAATGAGCCACCTGAGATCTCACTGTGACCTCCTGGTGCCATCACCAAGAGGCCTCCTTAGTGGTTTGCAGTTCAAAGTGAATGTGTTTTCCTTCCTGCCTCTGGGCTGAGTTTTCCAGCATTTTCTAGTCTGCTTCTGCAGCCTCTTGGCTCCTGCCTCCCCGACTCCACCCTGCCTCATGAGCATCCCTGACCCAGCCCCATCCCTCCACAGCTTCCAGGAGGCAGCTCTGCTCAGCAGTGGTTGCTGGGAGGACAACTTACATTTATTTGGTTTTTCTTGGCAACTTTTCTACCAGTTTTCCTTTTCCATTTTAACCCAATAAGGCTGCTGCTGCTGCAAAACCAGAGCAAAACTAGTTAACTTCTCAGGTAGTTCAAAGCCTTGAATGCATATAATTTGGAATTTTCCCTAAAGGGCTAACACAGTTTTCCAGCTGCTGCTTTCCACTGTGAGCACCAGCTGTTTGAGAAACGGGGCTGCATTATGTTCTTGGGTTTCCAGGAAGTAGGGTCAGGAGCCCCATTATTTTCAAATTCATGTATCCCCCATCCCCACCCCTCAACACCCATACAAGTAGTCAAGCAAGCAAGCGAGGTCCTAGAACTTGGACATTCCAAGCAAATGGCAGGTGCCTGGCCTTGCCCTTCAAAATTCCAGGAGGCAGGCAGTTGTTTTGAAAAAGCAAACTTGCCCTGTGTCCAGCTAGGAATTGTTCTTTTCTTTTCCTGCACGTATCTACTTGTCCTCCTCGTTGCTTCTTCTATCCTGAGAAGTGCTGCGTGACTAAAACAGCTTCCCAAGCTCAGACCAGGCCTGCCTTTCCTCTCGAGTTTGCTGATATTAAGAAATAACATATAACAAACTATTGGCTAAGGACAAAGCCTTTCAGTCGAGCCTCCCAAACACACAGATCCGTGGCCACCTGCTGTTAACCACAGTCTAACCCTATCTTCCTGGAGCAGGTCTTTGCGGAAGCAGCTCAGTCAGTGGTGCAGGGGAGGGCTAGGCAGTAACCTTGTTCCTTACCGTGTGGGAGCTGCACACTGAGCCACCTGCGAGGGGGTAAGGAGAACCCTAAGGAAGGCATGTCATAGGTGAGGTATCCTACATGATTAATGCGCTCCTTTGGAGGAAAAGGAAACCCTGATTCTTCTAACATAATTTAACTGAGCACTTATTACGTGCCAAACACAATCCTTGACCATGGATGAAGCAAAATGGAATGAAAAAGTCATAGGACAACGCAGACGGTGAAAGGCTGGAAAGGAAATGCCCACATCACAATGGTTCAGGGTGAAGACTCCCAGCTGGAAATCATTAAATCTGAGCTCTAGGACCTTCCGCCATTAGTTAGCTTCTCTAGTTGTCAGTTTTTTTGTTTCCGAAATGTTCTTCTCAGATCTAAAATACTCTGGTCATCACGACTCAGACTTCTGAGTCTGAGTCTATGGAAAGTGCTCTAGTGCAAGGGAGAGTATGATAATCACACAGAGGCACCGGCAAACGCTGCGGGAGTCCACAGGAAGGCGCCCTTGACCTTGAGAATTAGCAGAGACTGTGGAGAAGGCAGCCCTGGAGCTGAGCCTGTCAGTCCCCCACCTCCTGTGCCGCACCCAGTGCTGCAGACCCCACCCTCTGCCTGGTCTCCCTCAGAGAGCAGGACTGAGAGCAAGGGTGATTTCGCCATTCTGCTCTGGTGGCTAGGTCAGAGGAAAGGCCGGGGCTTGAGGCCACTAGTGTATGTCCTGCCCAGAAGAAAGCTCTGGAAACTACCAAAAGAAGGAAATGGGCAAGGAATATTTTTCTAAAACCATGGGCAGATAGAGATACTGGCACGCCTGGAACTGTTCATGCAGGAGGCACGGGGTAGCAAACAGCATGAGAGGCTTGGAAAAGGGGTGTGGGGGACAGGTGGCTTTTCCCTGTCCCATAAAGGTGTCGGACGAGGTAGGTCCTCTGGCTAGTCTTTTGTTTGTCCCTGCTCTCCATGCCCTGAGATTGGGTTTGGATATTCAGAATGTTGGAAGGTGGTAGGAATCATTCATTTTCTAAAAGGAGTATCGCTTTCGGCATAGACAAAGCATCTGAATGTGAAAACCATGAAAGCTAGACGCCCTGGCTATAGGAACCAGGAGGGAGAGCAAGAATTCCATTTAAGTAAGGTACTGCTGAGACTGTGGTGTCAGTCTGCTGCTGCGACCAGCTTGTGCCTTCTGGAGCATGTTGGCCCAGGTTGGGGAATAGCGGTCCCTGTGCAGGGAGCCGGCTCGATCTGGGCCCCAGGTCTGCCTATCTTGTCACATTGGGCCTGGACAGTGGGAAGTGAGTCCTGGGAGCCTGTGGGTCACACCAGCGGGGCCAGTGGATTTCCCCTTCCTAAAGCAAATGGAGAGCCAGGCAAGGACAATGGCAGAGAGAGAGCGAGCTCTATACTCCACACCCTGTGCCCAGCCCTCCCTGCAGCAAAGACAGGCTCCCCGTTCCCCTGAGCAGCATGGTTCCCAGCCTGGGCACAGGAAGGGCTATTTCAAGGCCGGCAAGTATGCTCACAACAATAAAAATGCCACGTAATCCACTCTGCACTCCTTCCCTGGTTTGCCAGTGGCACATAGAATTCTTGGTGCTGCAGGGACCCAGCTGCTGTCATCTTGGCCAAACTCTGAGGGTGGAGTAATGTTAGATAATCTATGTCGACGTGCATGGTTCTGAGCTCTGCAGACAGACGTGCACCTCTGCTCTCCCCATTAGTCTAGACCCAGTGCTATTTGTGGCAAACTGTGCCTACAGATGCAATTTCCCTCCCGCCCCTCCGGTGATTCCCAACCAGGTACCTGTATGAAGAAGACAGATTTCATGTAAGACTTCCCTCTGCACATGATTTTTGTCCTTACATGATTTTTGTCCTTTTTTTTTTTTTTTTTTTAGAAGGGCTTGGTATCTGGTATCTGAGACCCCTCATTTCTTTTTAGAACCTGAAATATTTTTCTTTTTCCATAAGCCAAAAAGAAAATTGTATAAAAAAGATCAACATCTGGCTCCTTCGCCCCCTTTCCCTGTTGAGCAGGAGTAGACAGATGTCCATGGGCCGAGAGCATCTGAATCAGTGGCTCTGGGGCCTTGCTAAGGATGAAAGACTTCTGTCCCCCACCATGGCACGGTGACGGCAAATGATTTCACTCTTCGAAACCTTGTGGTGCCTTTTCCTGCGGTGCTTTTTGTCGTGTGACCCCATCCGAGGCAGCCACTTGCAGCAAGCAGTAATGCCAGTACTTCTCCTCGGTGTCCTGTGCAGTGAGAGACCTTAATGTATACATATATAAATAGATATAGATATATCTTGATAGCTACGTAATTATATAAGTGAGGTTCTGATGCAGCTTTGGTGGGAGTTGTCATTCCTCTGCAAACGCGCAATGCCACTCGACTGGAACCAGCATCCCTCCTGACAGTGCAATGTTGGGAAGGGCTCCAGCAGATGAGAGGGCTTATTTTCCTGTGACGAGATTTCCTCTTTCCTGTGAAAGTTGCTGTCTCCACAACATGGACTGTTTGACAGGGAGCAAAAGAGCAGCTTCTTTTCAACTTCCTTTGGTGCTGATATTTTTTAAAACTTCTTTGTTCGTTTTGCTTTCCCACCAGTGGCCAATAAGCTGCTTTTCCAAAATCTCCACTCACCAACCCAAGGTGGCAAGGGACAGTTTGGGAGTAACAGACTGACTTTGTGACCTAACTCAGACAGTTTCTTCTGTGACCGGTGTAACTCTCCCAGACTCAGTTTCCCCATTGAAAATGGGTGTCATGCTATTTCCTTACCTTGTGGGGAAGGGTAACTTGAAAGGACTGGTTGGTGTCGCTGAATCACTAAATCATTATTAATTTGGAGACAGCAACTTGATATGTTTTCAAGATTTTGTTTGTGTGTTGCTAAGATTTTAGTCTTGGGGTTTGGCTTTGTTCCCTCTCTTTTCCCACCTCTGTGTTTTATGTCCTTCCTTTGGCAATACCTTTGAATATTGTGTAACTGGTCGAGATTCACATAGGGCATTGGGTAGTGCTAATTTCTCCCAAGGGAACAACATCGCTAATACTGTATAAGGTGCTAGAATCAAACCTCATTTTATATACTTTGGTTCTTAGAGAAAAACAAAATATGCAGAATTATTTCTGTGAAGCCTTACTATAGATTGTTATCGCCAATTGTTTATCCAAAAAAAGCAAGAGAGAATAGAAAATAAAGATAAATTGCAGAGATTCTGTATAAAATGTAACTAAAAGACCTTTGCTATTTCCTATATTAATGTAAATTACCATATATATATTACATATATATATGTGCTTACGGCAGAAAGAATGGGGAAATGTGCAGTGTGCTCATCTTTATTTTAATTTTCACTTGGTTCACAACTTTAAGTATGTGTGCAAGAGAGGTTTACAGCGGGGATCAGATGAGGGATGCCTGGTGCAATCGATGAAATTACTCAGACTTCTGTTTTGTTCCATGTTATTAGAAGCAGGCTGAACAAAAGGAAATGGGAATAAATTAAAATGTAGATGTGCTTTTAAATGTTCCAAGCACTGATGTTACGCTTTGGTGTTGTTTCTTTCTCATTTGAAGGTTTTCCAGCAGCACTGTAAACATGATTGCTGCCTAGAATGCTAACAGATAATGTTTACCTTGAGAAAGCTTAAAGTAACAAAAAAAAAAAGTGTTTTTTTTTTCTCCCATCTCTTAAAAAATAGTGACCGCCCCCAACCCAAACATGGACATTTCCACAGAAGTTCAATAAGAAAACAGAACCATGCCGGTGCTTTCTTTCACATTCCCGTACCCCCACCTTTTGTTGCTACTGAAAGCAAGAATCTGAGATGACTTTTGACGAGAAGTGGGGTGAGGATGCAGGAAAAGTGTGTTGGTGAATCCAAACTTTGCCCGCACAAGTAGCAAGGGGTCCCTTCAAAGGATGGCTGTATACTTCAGGTGTTTAGTGCTAGCGTGTGTGTGTGTGTGTGTGTGTGTGTGTGTGTGTGTGTACTGTATATATGTTTCAGCGTACGAAATGTCTGGTGGTCAGAGAACAATATACCGCCAACAGAAATGAACAGAAAAAATTATATCAGATGCTATTTTATCAGATGATGCACTTGTTCACCGTGACGAGAAGCCACTGTTTCACAACTATGCAATCTTCCAGTTTCTCTCCCTCCCTCCTTCCCCTCGGATCTCCCAACTCCTTTCCACGTGGCTCACAGATTTTTCCTTTGTCCAAGATCCACACTACTCCAATCAAGGTGAGCATGCTACAGTGATTCTCTTCCTAAATTTAAGAGCTAACAGCAATGAGAGTTTCCCTTTCTTTGATTTGAAATGATTCAACATAACCCTGTAACCCTGTTTGGTTCTGTAAGTGAAGTAGTATGTATTTTATGTTTAGGTTATATGTTTACAACTTGTTTTCATCCTCTTGTTGATTTGAAATATTTATTTTCTTTATAGATTCTACTTTTTCTAGTATATGTTTTGGGGGATGTGTTGACTTAAGGCAAGAAAAGAAATTTGGCTTAAGTGGAACAATGGGCATGCGACCTCGGGTGGGGGTGGGGATAATGTGCACCTGCCTTCTGGTCCTTGATGAAGGTGTGGCAGGGAGCTAGTGTACTTTGGGAAGGATTTGACCTATTTGATATTTTTCTTTCCTTATTTGTGGTCATCTCTATGGAGTAACCTGTCCCCAGAGGGTCAACTAGAATCTTCCGCCTTATCTTTTGGCCAGCTGCATCATTCCCAGCTACTCTTCCAGGCTATGCCCCATACCCAGTGCCAAATCCCACTTTCCTGCCCTTGCTAATAGCCCCCGACCCAACCCCCGCCAGCCACCAATGGCAGCTTGCCTGAGTGGAGTTAATGTCTCTGCTTGCATCGTGAGACTTAGGTAAAACAGCCTGATGTGGACAGCGCTCAGGAAACACACCCTCAGACTGCACCCACTTGGAGGCATCTTTGAAATATACCCTTAGCTCCTGAGGAGTGCAGCGGATTCTAGCACATTCACAAACTACCGTGAGGCCAATTCGGCTGAGTTGGCATGCCTTCATGAGGTTTCAAAAGTAGTTTCAGGGAAGAAGAGAGGACCAGGGTTACACAAAGCACAACTAGGAGGCAGCTTCTTGACTTTTTGAGTTGAGACTCTGCACAAGTCTGAGTTTTGCACATGGTTTACAAATCTTGCACAAGGTGGCCCAGCCATCCAAGACAGTTTTTAAAAGATAAATTCAGACACTGCCTAACCGCTCTAGCACAACATGCTCCCATGGCTCGGCTGGAGGGAGCTTCAGGGGGATTCCTTTGGGACGAAGAAGGAAGGGGTCTTCCGATGAGAGCACACGGTCTCCAGCACCCTCCCCTCGTCCCCTTCATTCTCTCAGCTACTCAGGGGATCTCAGCGAAATGCTTTTCGCTTGCTCTTATCCCACCCGCCCGCACACCAGGCCTGCTTAGACCCATCCCAGGAATTTCTCACTCTTTCTTTTTTCTCCTGAAAAGGGGGTACTCTTTATCTTTTGAGGAGCTTTATGGAGACCTCTAGGTATTTTGAGGTGCTTCTTTGCATAAGCGATCCCAACCATCTTTCCCAGAAGGCTTTAGGCTCAGAAATTTCTGTGGGGATCAGTTCTAGGCCAATATGAAATTTCCCAAGTCCTGGTTGGGGGTCTCTCGAGGTTACCAAGTTCCTGCTCTGTGACACCCCTCATCTCTGGCCCGCCCTATAGGTGCTCAGGCCCAGAGATGGCCTCAGAGATATAAACTCTTCAGGTCTTCCAGGAGGCTCAGGGTTTGGGGCAAAACAAAGAGGGGCCACAGGGTGGAAGTGTCTAGATGCCACCCTCTCACACAGGGACAAATCAGACTTTTCAGCTTAGGGATCTGGAAGGGACATGTCTGTCTCTGGCTGTGGCAGTGTCAAGCATCTGCTGCAGGTCAAGCCCTGGGGCACCTTCCTGTCCAGAGCCGAGTGGATCTTGGCTGAGGATGTTTCCCATCACCCACCTGTGTCCCGTTGCAGCATTGGGCTGGCCCTTGATGTGGATTCTTGCCGACCACTGGCTCCTGAGACCCTGCAGACCCCCAGGTGTGCAGAACCAAATGTTGGGGCCAGGAGGGTCAGGTGTAGCCAAGAGCCCACCCAAGTTGGCTGCTCCCTGAGAAGGAATCTGGTCAGAGACACTGTGCTTCCTCTGGAGGAGCTGGGGACAGTTCCTGCACTTAGGATTACTGTGGGCTGGGAAGGTCAGGTGTCAGGATATGCCAGGTGGGACCTGGACAGTGGCATTAGTGAACTGCAGGTGTACCTGTAGGAATGCCAAATGAGCAGCAGCGAAGTATGAGGCCCTGTGTCAGTGTCCTCATGCAGATTGCCCCTCCTGGATCCTTGTGAGGTGAGAAAGCCCACCCTATTCCACAATCGAGGAAGCAGGCTCAAGGAGCGCCCCTGACCTGCACAAGGGCTGTGATCAGTCAGGGCACAGCTGGAGGTCAGAACTGGAGATTCGAGTTCCTTCACCCCAGGGTCCTCTCCCTGCCAAGTCTCTCCTCCTCACCCCCTCTCCCAAGGGCTCACCAAGCAAGACTGGAGGGCTCCAAGTGACACATGTGGACACCAGGAAGCCTGGGCATACTGTTGTTCAGCTGCAGAAGCTTGGAATGAATAGTGAAACTTAGTAATGATTCGTGAATTACAGCCTCCCTGTGGGGAAGGGTACCTGTCTCCTGCAGGTGACTCCAAGCGTGGCCTCATGGGTTGGGCTCCTGGGGCTTCCTTGCCCTGGGCTCCATCCTTCTTGTCCTGAGAACGTCCAGGCCTACTTTATGATCTTTATGATTTCCTTGATCTCAAGAGATAGCTATGAGATAAATGGGAGGAGAATTAGAATTAGAACAAATTAAGAAAGCTTCCCTAGGCCAGTTGTTTTAAGTAGGCTTTGGAAGATGGTGGCTGCAGCTTGACCTCAGTAATGACCAGTCATAAGCTTCTGTGCTGGGCTGAGGTTGGGGATGAACACAGGGGTCACATCTGCTCCAGATAGCATACTCCTGGGCTGGTTCCTCGCCTTCCATGAGCCTTTTTCCCCATTTCTAAAGTGCAGGGATGAACCTGATGACTTCGGGGGTTGATCCAAAGCAGAAAGGTATACAACAGTGAGAGGAGCAAATGCTTTTGATGAGAAGCCTTGAACGCTGAGCTCCTGTGTTTGGATTCGGGGACATGAAACATCATCAGGTCCTAAGCAGGGACCCACATCAACGCAGGGGGCTTCAGAAAGTGATGTTCGCAGCTCGTGGACTGATTACAGGAGAAAGCAATACGAACAAGGAGAGGAGAGTGCAAGGGGGAGAGTGGGGCGGAGGAAATGGGTAGATGAGAGAGACTGGCGGAGCGGGCTGGCGAGACCCACCGCCTTCTCCACCATCAGCTCAGGCTTTCCCATATCACGCACACACATGTGCACACACACAGTCCTGCTCCTGCCCTGGTCTCCACAGTGCACGAAGCACCCTGTGATCACCAGTGTGAAGCAGACCCACCTGTTTTGCTCCTCCACACATTCGCAGATGAAGGTGTGTGTGGAACTTTCTCGAGGTCCTCTCAGGACAAAGATTCTTCCTTCTCATCAGGCAGCCTTGAAGTCAGGTGTCACCCGCACTGGCCACTTGCCACCCCCCACTGGCTGCAGTCCTGGCTAAGTTCTTTTGCTTTGTGTCTTCCAGAGGACAGAGACCCAGTCTATGGATTAATGAGCTTTGGGACTCCAGGAAGTGCCCTTGCCTGGCCTTGTCCAGGGTTCCCTGAAGGCAACAGCAAGAGTCACTGGCTCACCAGTCTCTGCCTCCTAAAATTAAATTCTCAAAGACAGCCAGCACCCCACCCTCCAACCTCCTTCTGGGCCAGGCTGGGGACAACTGCCCAGCCTCACAGGGACCTCATTTGTGACATAGATTCTGATGAATTGACTTTAGTTCCTTTCCCCTTGGGCTGGATGTTTTATGTTCAAAGTTCAACTGGGGATGGATCAAAGAAGGCAGAAAGAGGCCCTGGGTACTACCTGAGCAGGGCTAGGTGTTCATGAGTTGGCCAAAGCCCTAAGAATACCGCGGACACCTTCCTTTCTGCCCTAAGCTGATCATCTTGTTGCATTCTCCAAACACAACGAAACCTGACGATGCCCTGCTCTCCACCGCCAGGTGCCACACCCTAGCAAAGAGGGTCTCCTGGGGCACTCACAGCCCTTCTCGGGGAACAAAGCACACAGACATGGGACAGCTCAGTAGGCACTGGCTTCCTGGAGAAGCCTTCCAGCAGGGGCCTCCCCAGGGTGCTCCCTGCCTGTGTCCTAGGCTTCTCACCCAGGGACAGTGCCCTCTCCCATCCTCCCCTAAGGAACTAGGCATTCCACCAGGGCCCCTCAATCTTCCCCTGGTGAAAGGCTGACCTGTACTACAGCTGTTCCCAGCTGTTTCTCAGTAGAGCAGATCTCACCAAAAATAGGATTGTGTTGAGAGTGAAAATAGCCACTAAACATCCCAGAAAGCTTGACTCCCTTTGAGTCCTATAGGTGGGCCTGAGCCTTGCTCCCTCCACATTTTCCTCTAAGGTCCCTAGAGCCTTTTAGTCACTTAGGACAAAGCCAACAGTCACCTCTTGGCTGTCCTGCTGGAGCTGCAGATCTCCCTGGCCATCTGCACTGAGCCTTCCTTCATTGGCTGTTCTTCTAGCCACTGCCCCAACCAGCCAAAGGTTCTGCTCTCCTGCTCTCTCTCCTCACCCTGCCCGCCAGGACACAGACATGAGGACAGGGAGGGACCATCTGACAGTGACAATGCATTTTTAGTTTAAAGACTGAAGGTGGCCTTCTCCATTAAGTTCTTCATTGGAAGGCTTGTTAGTGGAAACAGTAAGTATTAAAGGGCAGAGGAGTCCCAGGCTTCCCAACAGGTAGGTGCCCCTTGCTTCAACCACTCTGAGAGCCGCTGATCCTGCTGAGGGAAAGCTTGCCAGAGACTTCACAGCCAAGTTGATTTCCAGCCAGTGTGTTTCCAGGGCCCCAAGGCCAGTGGTCCTGGTCTCTGCAGCTTCTGTGGTGAGGGCTGCTCTGGGGAAAATGAGGAAGAGCTGGCTTTCTTTCCATTGGCATCTTGCTGCTGAGTCCCACCTGACAAAGACACATGTACCAGCCCTACGGGACCGGTTACTCCTGATTAGATAAGATAAAATTACTTTTTTTCCCCTAGATACAAAAGCAAAATTAAATTCTTTTTCTTAATTTCACCAGGGTTTGCAATTGAGTCCATCTGAAACCCTGACTTTAAAAGGAAAACAATTTTCACTTTGAAGCAGGTATTTTTTTTTAATGGCGCTTATTTTTAGATTGGAGAACACTGGGCTTCTTACCCTGTGAATTAGCGCTTGCTGCTGTGTTGAAAATGCAGACATTGGTGACCACAGTATTAAGCCAAATTTAAAATCTTTAGTCTCCTCCATCGTAAGTGTTATGTATCTACCTCATTATGATTTTTTTGGTTTCCTGTGCTTTCGTGTTGTGTACAATGTCAGAGGTGAAATGTAGATAAAAATATATATATATAAAAATATATATTTTTTGCTTTGCAATAAAGTTCAAAGCTATAACACAGAATATTCATGAAACGTCATAGCCTTTTATTGTGCTCTAGCTCCTTAGTTGTGACTTGTCCTGGGAGCCCTTTCGCCTATTCACTAGAGTCAATATTGTTATATTTGTCATTGATGAATTATTCTAATTATTTTAACTGTACTCTTTGGACACATGAATAAGACACTAGGATTCTTGAACAACTCTTGGTTTCAAAGGTGCTTTATTTCTGTGGACTCAAGTGATCAGATGGAAGTATCTCTGCAGACTGGAATCTTCCAGATAAAATGGCCCATCTCACCATCGGTGTGCTTTGGGTTCAGAAGGAAAGGTTTGTGTGTAGGGGAAAAAGGAAACATTGGTTTGGCTTTAACTTTCTGCAGCTTTTGACATTTGTTTATGTCCAACCTTATTTCTTTCTGTAACTTTCGTTCCTTGGCATGGAATACGGTACTCATTGCCTTCCAAGCATTCTTGACCAATATGGCTGTTTTCAACTGACTTTGCCATTTTCTCTATGTTGATTTTGTGTGTTGTACTATTTGGTGGTGAACTATGCTGTGCCCAGCCCCCACCTCTTCTCTAAACCTTCTGGAACTCTCTTTCATACTATGTTTTAAGAGGGACGGTGCTCTGGAAATATTTGTAGTCTACAAGCCAGCGATGCCATAAAGACTCAAGTTTTTCAGAAGAGTCCTGACTGATTACAGGACTGGCTCATGAGATCTTGCATAGAAGGTGGATTGTCTGCAGTCGATTCTCTTTATCTAGATGTTTGGGCAAAATTACTTTCCTTTAGCTAAGCACACCTACGTCACGAGCCCTCTGTAATCTGTGTGGTTCAACAATCTTTGTTTTTCTGTGTCTTTGGCCAAAAACATGTAAGTGTTTTCTCAATTTCATTTAGTATGTTTTAAATGGGATAAAGAAAGGTCTGTATGTTAGTGTAAAATATTCTTAAAATGACCCTCTGTCAAACTCTCTAAGTGTTTTATTATTTCCAAGCTCTAAGGAGTTAGGACAAAATAGCAATTGAAGGGAGGAAAATTCATGTCTACAAACGGCGACTTTTCCCATAAAACAATACAACACTATAGAAAATGAGAACATCTGAGATTCAATTTCATCATATGTTGGTTTTTTTCTTTTAACAATCATAAAGAATTGCTGATGTGTATTGATGGTTGACATTTTAACTTATATTCGGGGAGGTTCACTTTGTTCTTTAACAATGCTGAACTGGCGTTTTAAACAACCCTGGCTAGGCTATACTTTGCCTGTTCTTCCTATTTCTCTCTTTTTATGGTATAATGGTCTGTCTAAGAATTGAAATGCAGATAGAATGTAAACTGAAGGTGGAACACACTGGTGTTGATTTGGAACACCAGTTCCAAAAATATAATGATATTTTATATATTTATATGTATGTATACATATGTGTAAGTAGGTGAGTGGGAATATATGATATATTCACACACACACGGACACAATAATACGCTTCCAAAGTTGGTTTTTAATTCTAAGGAATTTGCTACCTCACTGAGCTTCCCAAGATTCCGATTTCTTTTGAAATCATTAAATGTTTGAGCAATGATTGCTATGGGTTTTTTCATTTTCATTTTCATTTCTATTTTGTTTTTCTTTTCTCTCTCTCTCTTTCTCTTTTTTTATACTAGAAAGCACAATTCTTACTATCCCCTGTTCTTTTGGTGACATAGCTATGGTGGATTTGGAGGAGCCTATTCCTAGTGGGTTTTCTTTGGGATCCTTCCATCCTGCCCGGTGCCAAGGGAAAGTCAGCAGCAAATATGCCACCCCTGCCCATCTTGACTCTGTCCTTCCCTGCATCTCAGTTCCCCAGTTGCTCCTCAGGGAGGGCTTACTTGCTGGAGATCTTTCCCAGTTTGACTAATACTGGGCTGACTTCTCTCTTCATGCAGGGGCACCTCCAGTCTTGTAGCCACCTTTTTGTGGTCACACCCATTGTACCCAGGTCACACATGATGCAAATATCAGGCTCAGTGGAAGAAGGGTCTTCTGTGGTGGTGATATTTAAAGCCACACACTGGTGACTCAAAGCATAGGTGCAACCTACTTCTTTTAGAGGAAGAGTCCAAATGTTCACCAGGTGAGGGCATGGACAGGACTTCTGACCCAAATGAGTTGGTTCTGTCCCTGTAGAGTCTTCTTTTGTGGGAGAATCTCCCTGGGTTGGGGGGAAGCCCTCCGTGGTAGAGCAGTGTGGGAAAGGTAAAGGAAATTGAGCTGTGACCCTCTCTGGAAAGGTCCACTCCTCTCCCTCGCCATTTCTGTCCAGACCTGCTCCACAGGTCAGGCTGGTCCTTGGGCTTGACTGTTGTTGGGTAGTTGTGGGAGTTTCCTGTGCTGCTGTGGGGATGCTGGGAGAGTTTGCTCCTTGTTTCTGGTCCAGGCACCTCTTTGCTCCTGAGAAAGGGCAAGGCACTGTCCCGGGAAGCTATCCTTTGGAATGGAGATGCTATTGATGCTGTTAATGGAAGTTCATTCTCTTATATCTCCAATTTGGAATCTATTTCTGATCACCCAGCTGATTTCTGGGTACCCTGCTTCTGGACAAGAATAACTTCTGGGCCTGAGGAACTTGGGAAACCACTGGACCGGAGGCAGCAGGTGTATTGCAATGGTGTGGGGCTACCAGTGTGAGGATTTCGTTTACCCTGGATTCAAGGTGTGGCACAGCCATGGTAAAGACTTTTGTGTTTGGATTTCCCTGGCCACTGGGTCTGCCATGCACTGACTTTCCTTCCACAAGGACAAGGTGACAGATAATGAGTCAATTTTACCTCACAGGAACTTCCCTGCCAGAACAGTATTCCCACTTTGAATTCAGTCAATTGACTACCAAGTATTTATTGAACACTTGCTATGCCAAGCACAGGGCCCAAACATGGGGGTTCTAAAGGGAAAATGAACCTCATGGAATGTAATAGAAGAGGTAAAAATGTATTCAAATAACCATAATATAATGAAAAATAGCACCCACGGAGAGGTGAAGGTGCAATGGCATCCAGAACGTGACATACAAGAGAGGCCTTGAACTCCTGCTTTGGGTCAGGAGGTGGACGCGTAGGGTGGCCGTGCCTGAGGGCCTGTGAGGGCTCATTCCTGAACACATTTGCTTTCTGATGGAAAAGCAGGACAGTGCCCAGCAACGCAGCTCCATGTCTGTGCGTGTTCACTCGACCTTTGGAAAGAATGGTCCTTTAGTGCAGCAGGGTTGACTCTGGGTTGGAAACACGCTCCAGGAGATGGTTCCCCTTGTGGATCACCACGTTCCCCTTTCGCAGGCCTCACGGATGACCCAAGAGCTGGGCTTGCAGGTGCTCATATGTGTCCAGCGTGCATGCTGTGGTGCTCATGTGTCCGGCGTGTAGCCCATGGTGCTCATAAATGCATGCCGTGGCTCGAAGTTCAGTTCGCTGTGGCCTTGGTGTGTCCAAAATCTATCCCCCTGGTCCTGCACCCTGTGGAAGCCAGGAGGAATGAGGCCCAAAGCGAGGGACTTGCTTGTCTCTACCGGTGAGGGGACGTTGGAAGCCTGGAAGGTTTGAATTGATCATTTGCATTTGATTTTGGGGACCACTGAGCTGCTAAGGTCAACAGGAAGTCATTTGAACTGTGGATGAAATTTCTTCAAGTCCAAGCCTCCCACAAGACAGAGAAGAGCCGGTTTCTGTGTCTTAATGAGGTTTCAGTTCAACCCTGGCCAGCCCAAAGTTCTGGAGTATTTGAGACCACCGGAAACCCTGATCAGCCCCAGCAGCGGTCACAGTAGTCACAGCGTATCCTAATGGAGGACTGAGGCTTTGAGATTTGGAGAACATCCCATTTTTCCTGTAATTTGTGCTGGTTCTGGGTCTTTCCAGATACCACACGAGCCTAGAAAGGGAGCCCAAGAAAGATTGCTTTTTTGTGACTCTTTCGTCAAAGATCCCCAATTTCCTCAGCCTACGTATAATTTCTTCCACAGTTTGTTCTACAAGATTTCATGTTCTGAGGATTAGAAAAACACAAAAACAAAAACATTTCAACATTGGATGAGAGAAGCAGAGGCACAAGGAACACCAGGGCCAGCATGCGAACCTACCCACGGACAGATATGTTCTTAGGATTGGTCTTTGCCGTTCAATGTGACCTTGCCTCTGATGTGGACCTCAAATTGCAGCACACTGAAGTGGCGATCCAGGGGATGGCAGTCTCGACCTTAGAACTTATTGGCAGAGCATACAGCCTAAGTTCCCTGAGTTCTCTTAGTCTGGCTCCTTATAGTTCACTCCCTCTTTTTCCTTCATAAGAGAATATTGTTGCCAGTCCACGGCCCAGGATCTTTCCAGAGTGGGTGGGATGGTGCCCACCTCTGGTCCTGGAGATGATCCATCAACCCTGTCAGCCCAACCCCCATTCTGAGAAAGTGGACTTCTCCTTTGCACACAAGTCATTTTACATCCCAAGCTTCAAGACTTTGAATTTTGATAATCCCCTTTACCACCCACCAGCTGGGGTTCTGGTGAACCTGACCACCCGTGTGCGTCCACTGAGGGTGGCACACAGACTCTCAGTGGCCCTCTGTCTCTTCATGTGTTGCCCACACTGCTGCTCATCTCAGATTTACTCCTAGTGGTGGAACATTTGCTTCGAGCCAATTTTCTGAGTGCTTTTCTCTCTTTTCTTATTTAGTTCACCTAAGTTACTCTCCCAGCAATCCTGTTATCTACAGGGATACAACATACAGCTGTGCTTTAAAGATGAGGAAAATGAATGACCTTCCCAACTTTCCTCAGCTAATGAAGAGATAGAGCCACTAGGTGGGCCCTGGTGACTGGACCAGAAGCTCCATGCATCTTCTACCAAGCCCTTAACCACACATTCACTTGCTCCATTGCTGGGGCACCTAATCTGTCTTTTCTTCCTGATGTCAACTTGAACTTAGAGGGTTTGCCCTGTCGTGGTACATTTTACCTGGGTTTGCAGTAGCTGAGGATGACTTTATCTATGTAGAAACAAGACACCTTGAGATGGCTAAGAGCGGGTCCCTGAGGCACCATTAGCCTGTGCCTGACATGTGGAAAAGAAATCCTTTCCCCTATTTCCAAAAATCTTCCCTGAAAAATTGCTTAGTGTAGATTCTTTGAGAACCTACTTTTGAAGTCAGTTGGCATTCTGATTTTCCCAGGAGGCTTTTTGGCCTTTGGCAACATTGCTCCATGTGGCAGAAAAGGGATTGGGGTGTTGAGTGGTGGCACCATTATCTTTTGGAGCCCAAATTGATAAAAAGAAACTGAGCAGCAAAATTCTAAAACTAATTAGAGTTGCTGCTTCCAAATTGGCCATTCTCAGGAGTTGGGCTCTTACTTGCTCCAGAAAGCTTGCCAAGAGCCTTGGCTTTGCCTGACACTAAAACTAGCAGTCATCTGCCCTGACGTTAAAGGAAGAGATTCCTCCTCTCGAGAACAAACGGTCCCTAAGCTCCTGCACAGCCGATTCTCTCCATTCACGAGTCTTCTTACTAACCCATCATTCACAGAGCAGAGATGCCAGGCACTTGACTAGACCCTGCAGCCAAATCATTCAGTGTGGTGGGAAGCCCCAGGGCTGAAAGGTAAGGTTGAAAGGGATGGCGTTCAAAGGAAAAGAAAGAAGACAGCTTAGCACCTCTGAGCTCAAAGATAGAGGGGATGACATGGGACCATGATGTGCTCTGAGCCGCCAACTGTCTTTCTGAAGGACACTGAGCATTCCTCATGGTGGCCCATCCTGGAGCTAGGACATTAGGGACACTTGATGAGCAAACAATGAATGCAAGGTGTCCCCTCTTCTTCCCCTCCTTTCCCTAAAAATAGCCCCCATTGGGCACCAATACACTATCTTTCTGGACCACCATTTATACAGGTTGCTCCTTGAAAAATCATCAAGAGTATTTCTCCAAAGCAATGCTCTCTTGGGGAAAATGGCTTAATCAGAGAGCAGAGGCAAAGAGGGGAGAATAATAAAAGATTCCTCTTTCCCCAAGACAGGCTGCTCCAGAAAGTGGGTTGCTTCTCCCACGATCATGTTAGCCTCAATCTGGAGACTGAAGAATTGCTGTCTTTACTGTCTCACCTCTAGTAGAAATGTAAGACCTGAAACTCAACATTGCTGTACCATGGTAGCCATCATTTCTTTATGTCCACAGACCACATGCCTCCCTCCTCATCCCTATGTATTTACAGAGTTCAGATTAATCAGCATGCTAAAAATAGGCTTATGGGTTAAAGAGAACAAAGAAAGAGGATATAATTTTAGGAACAGAGAAGAGAGACATTGGACACAATAGCATGATGCAAGGTTCAACACAGGCCTGGTATTGGCCTACTAACGTTTAAAGATTCCCTGTGAGACAAGAAGCCCTACTCCAGTCCCACAATGCACCTTTAGACCAGCGAGAGATTGTCATTAATTCATCTTAAGAATTCCTCCCCTCCGAGCAGGATCTCAACCCTCTACAATCCTAGCACAGCAGCCGGGGGATGGACTTCACCACAGAGTTCACACAGTTTCCTCTTGTGCAGATGATGATGACACTCCTGAAAGTCCCCTACCATCCTTGAATTCATTATCACCATGCCCACTCATCCAGCAAAAGAGAAAGGAATCTAGTCCCTCCTAACTCATCCTAACGTGTATGATCATAGGAACCCACGATCTCCTAAATCAATTCAAATACATTTTTCTCTTGATTTGAAAGAAAAGATGAAGTCAACTTCTCATCACCCTAATAAACATACTCAAAATGTTATCTTGAAGATAATGAATACTTTGCCTCTTCCAATCACTTTTTTGTGAGTGGTGTCAAGCAGTTTAAACTGTCTTGGGGTGAAGACCAGAGCATTAACTTGTCACAAGATGGGAATTGGCCACATTGGATCTGCAAACATCATTGACTAAACAAAACTAAGCAAAAAAGAATTCCATAAACCCCTGACCCTGGTCCCTTAGGAGTCCACCTAGAGAGCTGGTGACTGATGGCCATCTCACCAAGAACATGCTATGGATATGGGAAATTATTGAGCCTCCTTCAGGGGATGGTGTGGTGCACTGAGTGGAGTAAATGAGGCTCTCTGCTGTGCCCAGGTATGCTTTCCCACAGAGTATCTCATGTCATCCTCCAACCATGAATAAAGTGACATCCTGTCCAACATGCAGATGAGGAAGATGACCTGCCTGAGGTCACATACCACCACGCAGCAGGAGTCCACCCTGGAACCCCATAGCCCTATCCGTGGTGTGCAAAGCCCTTCTCTCAAGAGTTGAAAGAGTGCAGGCCACCTACCCCACCAACACCTGTGCAGACAGTGTCTCTTCTCCAAATGCAGGGGAGCTCCATAACTTGAGAAAGACAATACAAAGCAATCCCAGGCTCCGAGAGTGGGGCATCCTGCCTTGTACCAGGGCATCTTCCAGATTGGAGCATTTCTTTAGCCATCATTTAAGCTGCATCGCATATCATCCCACACCCTAATTTTATTCTATCCCTTTGCCTATGTCGGTATACCTATGATCACAAATCCTTAAATGTTGCCTCAATCACAGACCACCAGATTAGAAATGCACATTTCAAAGGGAGCAGATCTAGCAAAGCAGAACTCTGGGGATTTATCGGAAGAGCGTGGGCGAGAGTTTATAGAGGCTGTTTAGGCCAACCTGCTTGTGAAAATCCTCCATCCAAGTGAAGCCCATGGTCAGCAGCCCCTGTAGTCCTCAGCAGCCCTTGGGGGACCAATCACTTGGTGGCACTCAGAGTGCTGTGGGCTGTATTTTGGGTCACAGGTAGCGGAGCAAAGAGCACGTATGTTTCCAGCTAAAACAGGCCATTGACGCATGCTAGCAAGGAAGGGGATCCAGGAGCCTAGGAAGGTGCGACCTGTTCCCATCAAAGGAAGAGTCAGTGAGAGCTGCTTATGCAAAAGACCAGGGACAGGCACACAGGTGCTGCTGAATCCTGGAACTCCTGGAACAAACTATGGTACATGCGATATCAGAAGCCATGTGCTGGCCGAACACGGCTGTCCACCTCCACTCACGGGACTGGGACCCTGAGCAGTGGGGATACTAGTGGACCCTGAGCTGGCAGGGGCTGGGGAGCATTCCTTCCTTCCTGAGGAATGTAGCAAAATTTTTAAAGGAAGCTCAAACTTCTTCCCATGGCCAGGTCTTAACAAAATTATTGAGTGCTTCCTGGGCTCACCACGCCACATCACTCTCTCTTTCAAAGGCCAGAGAGCATCCTATGTGACAGATTGTATTTCTTTTCCTTCTTGAGTTCACTCGCCTTCACATAACATGCAGGTAACTGCTGGAAATCAAGTGGATCAAACCATCAGTCATGTTCCAGGGAAGATGCCAGAGGGGGCAACCTCCTTCCCACTTAGGACTGGTGGCACTGAGTGATGAGCAGAGGACCAGGCTGTGGGCTGGTCCTGAACCCTAAATAGCATCCTCTTGCTATGTAAAATAACCCCCTTTTAAAATTCAGCCAATCTGGGGAGAGCTCCCCCTGCACTGTTAGAAGGGACTTAGGGGGCTAGAAGGAGGTGGATAGGGGTGCCAAAGAGTGGTTTTTCTTGGATGTGGGTTCCAGGAGAAGGCTAGAGAGGGAGGCCAAACACCAACAAGAGGTCACCTGGCTTCTGGGGGTTTTGGCCTGCTATTTGTGCCAAGGTGCCAAATGTCTGTCCCTTTGTCTTGCTCATGAAGAAGAGGGCTCCCTGAGGCTCTGCAGTAGGTGGGCACCTCTCAACCCATCCAGGCACTACAAATGCCAGGCATGGTTCTTCCACATCCCCCTTGATTCTCCTCTTGTCCCACCATGTGAATGTGGAGACAGTCACCTGGTCATTTCCTGTAGCCACATTGTTCCTTTTCAGCCTGTTGCCCCAAGCTGAGGCTCTGTAGGGACAGCTGTTCCCCATCTCAGATGCCCTTTGGGGTTTTGACTCTTCCCTTTCTTTTCAGAACTCGAGACTGAGAGGCAACGTGCGTGGCCTTAGCAAGGGCTATCCATTTGCCAGCCAGCGGCTCCTCTGTCCCCTGTTCCAGCCTCCCTCTCATTTTGTTCTACTTTCCTTTTCTGGGGGGCAATTCTTGATCATGCAATGGGCCTAACCCCATTACATTTTCCTTCCACCCAGCAGCGATGCCGCTTCCTCTCCCAACAGACTGGGAAGGAGAGCTGCAGGGCAAAGCGGCATCGCCAGAAGAGGCTCATGCTAAAATATTCTTTAAAAAGAAAAAAAAAGTACAATGGGGAAAGCTCAGTGACGTGGGAAGCTCCCTTCAGCCCCGTTTTCTAGTCCTTTTCTCGTTGGAATTTTAATGCCATCTATGTTTTGTTTATTAAATGCGGGAGAGCCTCCTGCTGGTGAGTCGGGCAAATGACAGCCTCCTTTTGTTACCGGTTGAAGGGGCAAAGGCGCAGGGGTCCATTTACTGCGCGGGTTGATTTCCGATTGGTGCATCCTCACTTATCAGGGACCTCTGATTCCAAGAACAAAATCAGCGACTTCCTCTAGTTACTGTAAGCAGACACATGACTTTTACTGTAATTTGAAAAACCTTGCACTGTAATGGTTTAAAAAAAAAAAAAGCAAATCTTATTGAAACTGATTTTGTATTTTTGATTACATCTGAATTTTCACATTTTGTATCCGACCGTGACCACGGTAGTCCTTCCATAGCTTGTGTTCAAGGTCTTGTTTTCTTTCCAGGTTGGATTCTTAAGATTGAGTTGACGCCACAAGTTTAAGGGGCAGGACTGGGGCCCGGCTAGCAGGACTGTCCTGGGGGTTGACTCCCCGGCCAGGTCGCTGGCTGGACGCGGGAACTCTTGCCTAGAGGGAGCAAGTTGATGTCGCATTGCATTGCATGACAGCTCACATCTCCAACTAATGTAAGGCCAATGGTTTTGGCCAAACCTTTGCCAAGGACTCTCTCAACTGAGCTGCCCCCCACCCCTGCACTGTCCAGCTTCCTGGGTAAGGGAGGACTTTTGTGAAAACAGAACTTGTGAAATTAATTTCTGATCTTGGTTTTTTCTTCTTGCTGGAAGCGTGCTGGGAAACAGACAGCATGATGTTATCGCTCTTTCTGCTTTTCCAAACCAATACACCTGTTGTGCCCCTTGGTTTCTTAGTGAAGAAAATTCTAGAAACAGACCTAAATATGAACTCTTTTCCTCCTGTATTTCTGATTAGCAATTCTCCCTATGTATTCCTAACTGTTGAAGTGTTTTCCTTCTTAGCATTGCTTCTCATATTTTACTTTATTTTTTTTACTGAACAACAACAACAACAAACCCACAAAAGGAACAAATAATCTCTTTCTCTTTTTCTCTCTTTCTCTCTCTGATGTGTAATGTTGTGTTGTCCAGATTCTGTATAAAAATATGTATATGATGTATCTGATATTTGGCAGCCACTGGCTGTTACTTTAACCAATATAATTAACAAAAATGCATAATGTTGGTGTTTGATTTTTTTTTAACAAAAAAAAACCAACCTAGTTAAGATGTTTGTGTATTTTTGCATGGTTAAAATGTACTTAGTGCATTGAGAAATGTCGTGGAGGTACTCAGTGAAAAGGCCGGTTTACTTTTTGATTCTAATGGTGATTGGTTGTTGACCAGACTATTCCCAATGATGTCCGTCTTCTTTGATTTAGCATAACTCTATTTATAACTTGTTTTAGTACTCAAGATTCAACATAGTGTATCTATCTATCTCTATTGTATTTACTGTTCCTTAAAACCAGGTTGTGGATGTTCACTTCATCCGGCACAGGTGTCTCCATTGCTGATTTCTGTTGGATTATCTCATCTAATTACTGTACAGTCCAGATCTGAAGCACCCAGGCCCGGTGGACAAGGGATGTCTTCTCTCCTTCCAGAGATCTATTCCTTGAACAGCACTGTGGTTTTCCTTGTTGTGGAACATCTTTTTTTTTTTTTTTTTTTTTTTTTTTTTTTTTTTTTTTTGGCTTCTTTTTTTTTCAACCCTAGTTATGTAAAGGAGAAGAAAAGAACAGGAAGGTAAGCATGAATTGAAAAATTATTTATATTTTATATGTTTTAGTACATATGTCATAGATAGGCAGAGAAGACTTTACATGTTAATTCAGGAGAAAGGTCATAGAAGATAGTCAAAGAATCAGAAAGAGAGAGCCCAGGCTTTCCTGCCAGGAGTGTCACCAGATCCATACAAGCACTTTGTGCCTCAGTGTCATCATGTATAAGATTAGGAAGGGCAGTTTGGAGCACAAAGAGGCAACTACATTTTCTTGCATCTTTAGTGTGCTTAGAGTAAAATCAGATGTTTGATGACCAAGGGATTGAATTGCTGTGTGCCATGTGCTCACAGAACCTCTCTCCTCCTCTGAATATCAGAACCTTCTCAAGGCAAAGACCTGTCCAAGGGCACAAGCTATTCTGGCTCAAGATGACCCTGGGATCCACAGTCATTTCCTTAGCTAGGTAGCTGCTACACAGCTTGGAAGGAGATGGAATTGGTAAGCAATGTCCCTGGTCATTGGAGTTGAGTCCCTGTATCCATCAGAATCTGATCTTCTCTCTAACTGAGGCAGAATCTGTGGGCTTACTTTTTCCTTGGCGTGTTAGGAGTTTGCTGTTCTGTATTATCCCACTCCAAACTCTGATAGACTGCCCTTCCCTCCCCCACCACCTGCTACCCTGCCGTTGCTAGGAACCAACGTGTACAGTCAGTATTAGAAGCAGCTCAGTAGACATTTCCAGAAGCTGTGTGTCTCAGATGTGGGCTTTGGGCAGAACAGTGCACCTCTTTGCAAATGGGCAATCCCCTCCTCCTCAAGCTAGACACACAGCCAATCCTCTGAGGTCCTTGGGCTTATTGTCTCTGCAGCGAACTGACCATCTGATGGCTAGCTGAGTGGAGATTAGTGCTTGGATGTCTTTGCCTTTCTCCCTGTTCAAAGTTAAGGGCTCAGAGCTCAAACACTTCACAGGCGTCTTCTGAGCACAGCCTTCCTGGTGACATACACGACTGTGAGCTTTGATCACATTGCTGTCTGTGGCTGGTGGATGTGTTTCCAAATACACTGAAATTTTCATTAGGTTTGATTGCATTTCCCCCTGTCTTCAGAGTCCTGTTAATTCTTCTATGCTGGAATTCAGATGGAGCTGACATTGGTAGGGAGTCTCAGAAAAAGTTTGCTTGCAGGAACAGAGTGAGCACTCTTTGGATCAAGGCTTCAGGGACCGCTATGAGCCTAGAAGTCAGCCCCTAGCTTGAGCCTACTCCAGGCTGACAGCAGCTGTAGGAGCCCAGCATCTCATGTGAACCCCAGCCTCCTTCCTTCATGGACAAAGGAAGTGAAGCCCAGAGAGAAGTAGTGATATTCCCAAAGCAGTACAACTAGAACTGAGCACAGCATCATGAGGCTCTGCAGCCAGGGCTGTTTGTCCCTCCTCTGAAACACAGCCACTAGTTTAGAGAGTGTCCTTTTAATTTGTGAGCATTCATATATCTTTCCATCATCCTTGATATAAATCCTTGGGAAAGAAAAATGAGCTGATTTTCTCAGTGCCCAGAGGAGAGTAGCATGAGTACCGTGCACACATTCGCTCTCCCAGCCCAGCCCTGTGCAAGCCACATTATCAAGTGGAATAAGAAATGCACTCCTCTCAAATCTACCTATATTTTTGAGGGATGAGGGAGAATAATTAGAACAAGAAATAGAGGAATCTAAATGCGTAACCTGCCCTTGCTAAGTCTCTGCTGAGACGGATTTTTCAAAGTAATCAGAGTGGTTTGATGTCCATCCACCTCCCCTCCCTCACTCAGCCATTCCAGCTTCCTTTGCTGTCTTCATTCCACCCTTCCTGGATGACCTCACCCCCGAGGCACTGGGTCCCTCCAGCAAGAGCGTCCAACAATTCCACCGAGCAATCTGTTCCAGGAGCTCATTCCAAACAGATCTTCATAATACGTAGACCAATTCCTTCTGTTTGTTTTTGTTGCTTTTTTTTTTTTTTTAAGAGAGAGAGAATCAATTTTATTTAGTTTTCCATGTGGCTTTCGTTGCTCTGACACTTGTTGATTACGTGGTGCTGGGATTTGAACCTGCATCATCGTGCATGCCAGGCAAGCACTATAACCACTGGGTCACAACTCCAGCCCCTGCTTTTGTTTTTTATGCTAACTTTCATGTCCACCATGCCTCCAGAAGCCACAGTGAATCTTCCTCATGCAAAATGGTAGACCCAGGAGCTTCCCTGAGTGTCATCTTCTTAAAAATGGGTGCAGGCCTCCTGACCTCACATTCCTCCTTCAAGGAGCTTGGACGTGGCTGGCTCCTCTGGTCTGTTTTCCTCCGAGAGGACTCTTTGGGGTTATTCCTTAAAAGCTTGCAAATATCTAATCTGAATGCATTTTTTTTGTTGGAAATTTTGGAACAGTCTGCAATTTACAATTGAGGCCTCTTGACTCTTATTGTATCATGGCAGTGAGAGCCCGGGCCACCCGCCTCCCTTTCCTGAAAAGTCTTACTAAATGGAGAAATGTCTTCAATTCCCATTAGATTATAGGCCTATTTTTTTTAAATAATTGAAGCTTTTAAAAGGGGCTTATTTATTCTTCAAAGGAGAACTATCTCAGCCCTTTCCACTTTCATGTCCCACTGTCCTCAGTGTGACACCCCTCCTCCCACCACACTCCCAGTCAGGCTCCAGAGAAGGCTGTGCTGTAGCGGGAAAGACCTTTAGAGTCCTTGCCAAATGGGATTTCCCCTGAGAAGAGGCCACCCGTGTAGTACCTGCTTTGTCCTGGCATATATAGTGTCAGGAGAGGCGGTTTCCTCTCAAAATGTTGAATCTGAAGAGTGCCCTTTGGTGGCCCCAAAGGGCAGGGGGGGGGGGACATCCAGAATTGGCCAGTTAACCAAGTGTTGTACCAGCTCTGCTGAGAAAAGGAGCTCCAGCCAACCACCCCGTTAGGGCCATGGGCCCGAGAATAATTTGCTTGGTATTAATAAGAAGGAGTATAATTATTATGTCTTCTTTTAAAACTAAACATGATAGAATTTGGAAACATGTTTCAGGATCCCACTATCCTAGAACAAGTTTTCCTGTCACCAACCTTCTGAGTGCTCATCTAACACACGCGCTGGTTATCCTGTGCGTGTGCTTTCTTTGGGCAGTTGCTGTTGTGGTCAGAGCAAACCTTCATTTTTGTATGACACAGTTTGTTTTCTGAACTGTTAGTAGAGCTCAAATTCTCAAACCTATCCAAAAACAGGCAGGACAGATGAACACAGACCCTCAGCTGCCAGCCCACCGGCTCACTGTCCACACAACAGCTGGCTGCGGAGCTCTGGTGGCTCCCTGGACAGTGTCTGCAAGCCAGGCCAAGCCCAGCCAAGCCCAGCCAAGCAATAAAGGGTGCTTGCCATTGTCACTGTGTTCCTGAAGCTCACTGGCAGGAGTTCTCAAGATCAATGCCTGCTTTTTTGTCAAAACAGAGGGAACTGACACGACGTTGATCCCTAGTATGTGCTCTAAAGTGACTCCCTGTGTGACTTTGGACCCTACCCACAGCATTCTGTCTGTAAAATGAGGGATTAAGCTCTATCTCCTCCGAAAGGGCTTGTGTAGTATTGTGGATAACTTAGAACATGATTTAAACACTCATTAAAGTAGAAGTAATTATACAAGGAAATCCCCCGGATCTATCAATTGACTCTAACAATGATCACTAACTTGTGGCCAGTCTGTTTTTGTCACATCCCCACAGCTTGATTGGAGACTTACTGTTATAGCTCTTAGATTCCTGGATAAACTGTTGCCCATTTTTCTTAGGACCAAAATAAGATGGCGTCCACCAGAGAAAGGCCAGGCAGGGAACTGGTCCCCAGATGGTTGGCCATCACAACTGAGTTTCTCCTTGTGCTCGCCATCTCACGAATGTCCCTCTGAGGTAGTCCTGAGCAATTAGGGCAAAGTGTCTCCCTGCTGCTGCATCTTCAGGCCCAGAGCATCTCAGGGAGGTACTCATGCTGTCTCATGCTAGCGGCTGGCAGGGGCTTTCTGTCTGGCTCCCCAAGGGCGCATGTCAGTCACTCGTGGGAGCAGGTAGTTGTGTGCTTTGGCACCAATGGCCAGAGAGCCAGTCCTTTAACTGCAGGGCCTCGGCAGTCCAGTTGCCCAGACTCTTGCCACGAGTTGGCTCAGAACAGCAGGCGCTGCTGGGACTTGCTTCGCGCAGCGTTCCAAGGCAACTGTCCACCTTTTCACTCCAGAGCACAGAGGAAGGAGCCAGTTCTTCTGTCGTTCCTGTTCTGTCTTTTGCCCATTTCCCTGTGAGTGGATTCAAACCAAAGGATCTTCTTTCACTTCTTAGAGACACCCAGGACCTCACTTTCCTATGGCCCTAACCTACCTTTCACCTGCTCTGCAGGGGTGGGGGCATTCCTGAACCCCGAAAGGCTTGTCTTCTTCTCCAGCTGAGCGTAGGCCTTACGGGGCATGCAAGCATCCAGCCTGGCTTTCCAGGACCAAGGAGTCGAAGGCCACTGGGATGGGCCTTGTGGTCTCCAGCAAAGGTCTTGACCTAACTTCTGCACGACCCCTGGTGCTTCCATCTTCCACTTGCCAGCTGAGGGTGACCGCAGGCAAGAGATCTGGAGAGCAGAAAGTTTGGTTAAGTTGCCCCAAGTCAGGGACGAGCCTTATTTCCGTGGAGCCTTCCAAAGGGCAAGCCCTCTGCTACTGTGTACTGTAAACTCAGTGCTTCAAGAGCCGAGGCCTCCTGTGCTTGGGGAAAGGTAGTTGAGGCGAAAGGAACCCCTTCTCCCCTGTTGCTTACCTTCGATCTGGCTGAACTTAGCTGCCCTTAACTTCTAGTTTGCTAAAGTCCTTACTGCCTTAATGACCACCTAATAAGCAGTCAGAACCAGGAGAGAAGCCCCTCCCGTGGCATCCAGCGGAAGCCTGCCCGTCTTCCCAGGGCTGTGCCCGCCCAAAGCCCACGGTTTGCCTCTTGTTGACAAGCAATGTTCCCAGGCTGAGGACAAACCCAGGACTGCCCAGGTGGAGAGATCCCCAGGCCCATTGTGACCACAGACAACCCGACTCCATCCTTCGGTCTCCACTGCTTCAGATCTGGACTCCACCCTCCACCTCTCGCCCAGAGACCCTCCACCCCCATCATGCTCAGTGCTGTTCCTGAAGACCATCTAGACTTTTTTTGTTCTCCAGAACATTCTACTCACCTTCAGCTGGAGCATATTCCTTCAGCCTCTCCACCAAGCTCTTTAAACGAAAGGCAGTTGCTATCTTCCCTTGGACAATAATGAATGTATCTATTGTAAGTGCAGACCGTGTAGAGAAGCGGCTGGGTTCAGAAAAAGAGGGTTTTTTTGTAAAGCCTGTTTATTTTTTTAGGTCAGTTTTGAGCATTTCTATTTTACCACCCTTCACATGGTTTTGGGGAACCCAAATTGTATCAAGATCTCATGCCAAAACAAGCCAACGGTTGTTTTCTTTACCTTTTTCCTCCATGCACCATTATTTCAATGATTGTTTCAGTGTCATTTTAAATGTTTTCTTGTGACATGTACTGACGATAAAAGTCATCTTGACAAAAAAAAGATTTATACATGAATCAGAAAGTATTTATTTCAATTTTGTACCTTTCCATTTTAATACATTATAATGTATTGACTCAACTGAGATAATATAAACAGTTCATTTTAATAACATATGTGTGTGCCTTTTCCTTTGTGCGTAGTGGGGGAGGGACAGATATGCTCAGGTGGAAAACTGGGTGCTAACTGCCATCAGCGTGAGCAGAGGGTGACCTCTGGCTGGGCCCAAGGCTTCTTGCACCTGGAAGCTGGAAGCAGCTGGCATCGGGAGAGGAGGAGATGGTAAAGGGTAAGTGGCGGGTGTGCCAGGCATCACCTGCCTCTTGATATACCGTGCATGTACACAGCAACCCACCCAGAAAGGAAATGCCGCACATGCGGTGGAACTGCTCATTCACAAGCGGAATTCAGGCTGCCAATCAAAGGGGAAGCCCCCAACAAGCTAAGATGTGAAAGAGATAGAAAGGAAAACCCAGCTTTCCAAATGGGGGTCTGAGGGCTGGGACAGAAGAGCTCTGGGTTGTGTTTTCTGGATATAACAACTTTCCCCTAATGTCTTAGGTTAGAAATCCTGCAAATGAATCCCTGGAGTCAACTGCCTTCAGACCATACCAGGGACATCCAGCCAGAAAGGTCTCTCAGGTTCCGTGAAGTTTGTTTCCTATTGCTGTGTTACGAGAAGGACAAAACTGAATAGATCACACTGAGTGGACTGTGTGTTGGATGTGGGCGGAAGGTGGGGGTGGGACAGGTGGAAGCAAGGAGGGAGCACTGGAGGGCAGAGGAGGGCTTCATTTTAACTTAGTGTCGACAAAGCTCACATGGTGAACAGGTGGCGATCCTACCAGTCAGGGACGTTAGTTACTTTGTGCTGTTTTCTGCATGTTTGAATATGTTCCATTTTCCAACCGTGCCCATTAGGGAGAAAAGGAGAGGACACTATTGGAAAGGAATCAGTGTTGGTATCAGCATATCCTCACTGCAGAACGTTGCCCCAGTGTGGGACTTCTCGGAGGAGGTGTGTGTGGCGGGCAGAGCTGGAAGGACAGGTGGCACATTCTCAACCACTGGCCATCTGACCCGTCTCCCTCAATATCCACCATCCCCAGCCACCCCCCATTTTAAAAATTGTAACTCTCTACCCTGCCTCCCCACCCTCTGTCTGGGGCGGGCTTTTCTGCACCAGGAGGAGCTTGCAGAGTGAAGGCAGGTTCGCCTGTCTCAGCCTCTTCCTCCAAGAACATGTGACCCTGGATCATTTTAAGTCCTAATCCAGTTCCTTAGGAATGAATCAGTTGGCAATTAGATAAAATAAATGGCTCTTCGGTCATTTGGGGACATGTCCCCAGGAAAGGAACAGAAAGCCCTCTCTGGTCTACTCTTTCCCAAAACTCTTATTAAACTGATAGGTGATCTTTCAATTGCAGCAGGCTCAGTCCTTTACAGAGGGTTTGGGTTCTGAAAAAAGATGTAGGAGATGACTACTGATTGTCCTAAACTACAATCCTTCCTACGTTGAGTTTACCCACCTCACTAGATGTCTTTATCTAAAGCAATTCTAGTAGGCTCTTCTCCGGACCTCTGCTCTTAGGGAGTGTGGGCCTGGAGTTTATGATTCATGCCCTGTACCAAGTGTCACCTGTCTTAGTCCACTTGGACTCCTACAACAAAATGCCCTCGACTGTGTGGGTTAAAAACACCAGGAATTCATTTCTCACAGTTCTGGGGGCTGGGGATTCAAGATCGAATTGCTGCCAGGTGTGCTTTCTGCTGGGTGCTGGCTTCCAGGATCCCAGGGGCAGACAGGCTGCTGTGTCCTCATAGGCAGAGCAGAGAGAAAGCAAGTTCCTCGTTTTCTCTAATCCCAGTCACAAGGGCTCCACCCCCATGACCTCATCACTTTCCAAAGGCCTCACCTCCTAATGCCATCAACTTGGGCAGTAGGATATCAGCACATGAATTTGGAGGGGGGACACAAACATGGAGATGATGGCAGAATTCTGGGACATATAAAGAGAAGCTTGGATTCCCTTGTTGCCTAGCATTTGGAGTAGTGGGAGGAACTAAGGTGGTGGCTTCCAGGGCGAACTGTGTCCTGTTTGCCTTGTACACACACACACACACACACACACACACACGCCCCCACCCCCGTGCCCTGGGGCCTCTGGCCTGGCCATCTAGCCAGGCTCTCCAGAGGAGGCCTGTTTGGATCCCTTTTCTAAAGCCAAGAGAAGCAGAAGTTGAATCATTCCTTTCTTGGTGCCTCCTCTCTGTTTTCTTGTTTTTGCTTTCATTTTGTAAGATGTGACAGCTTTGCGTCTTACCTTTCGTATCTGAACAAACACCTTGATACAGGAGCTCCATGCCATCAAGGCAGCAAAGTCTTCCTTCTTGGGGACAGCACTGTGTGGCTTCCCAGAGGGAGGAAGCTTCCCCTTGCTCAGTCAAGTTCAGGATGCCCGTGTACCAGTCTGTATTACCACTGACCAGCACTGATAATGAGAGACAGGTGGTGCCAGGCACAAACGCAGCACATGGGTAAATCCTCTCACTTGAGAATTGGTCAGGAGAGCTGTTGACACCAGGACCTGAGTTTTTAACACCACAGAATATGCCCACACACTGTGAGCTAAAGTTCATACCCACAACCCTAGGACCACTTTGTTCTCTGATGATCTTAAGGGTGGATTGGGAGGCCACAGAGAAGCCTCTGGTCCCCTCACTGCAGGCTCCCATATCAGTCCTGGACAGGCACAGCCGAGGAAATGCCTCCACAGGCCCTCCTCTTCTGAGGCTCAATCTTCCTCCAGGGTTTGTGATGTAGACCAGGACACTGGCCAGGGGAAAGGGAAAATGGAGAAGGGCTGATTATAGCCAAGGTGCTCTGTTGGGTGACTTGGTTAGGCCAGGGCTCTTAATCACAGCTACAGCATCTGCTCCTCCTTTGTCATTTATCATTCACAGTCAAGCACACAGTCCCCTTGGCCCAGTGCCATGTGTCTCTCTGTCTTATAGACCGAGAAGCAAAAGCCTGAGAGGCCAGTCAACCTCTTTGCCTAGTGAGCGGCAGAATCGTGCCTGGTTCCCAGGGACATGGGCCCCCACTCCTTACACTCTCCCCACCACTGCATCAGACAATGGCTTCACCCTGCCAGCACACCCGATCCTACAAGCACAAGGGGGAAGGTCTGCATGGAACCCTGTCGGTTCTACCTAAGGATGGATGAGGGAGTTCTAGGAACAGGATGCCAGGAAGAACAGCCCCTGAGGCCGGACGGGTCCTGGTCAGTGTGGAGGCAGAGTCCACAACCACAAAGGATGTGAGAGAATCTGAGAGCCTGAGCCAGAAGCCCTTTTGGGAGGTATAAGGAGGGGAAGTGGCTGAAATCATGACCATGGACTGGCCCCTGAAGGGAGCAAGGCTGTAAAGAGGAGAGAAGAGCAGCTTAGGCCACACCTGGAGGGGAAGTGCTAGCAAAGGGAGAGCGGGAGAGCAGACTGACACGGAGGGAGGGCCCTTGTCAGGTGCAGCAAGTGCAGCGAAGCTGGCAACAGCCTTCGGGTGGGAAGGGAGTCACTGGAGCCAGCACCTTGGTGTCTTCAGTCCCTGAGAACTATGTGGGCATCGAGACTTTCCTACCCTTGGGAGCAGAAGTGTTTGTTTTGCCAGCTGGATGGCATTTCCTATAGGTCTGCATCTGCATATTTTGAAAGTGTTGACAAATTTCTGTCACTGGTGCCTGTGACAGGTTTCCTCCATGACCCGGAATGAGTGCATAAGAGGGAGTTTAATCTCTGGCCAAGACAATCTGTCCAAGACACATCCAGACCACTTTCCAAGGAAGCATACCTTTTCATATATTAATAGGTAGACTAGATATATTTAAATTATTCTGACATAGTAAAGAAACAGGAATTGTTATTATTTAACAGTTCTGACAACCTAGAAATGTGAGCTGTGACAATTGTAATTCCACTCACCACTCTGCTGAAAAGACCAGTGTTAACAGTCTCCAACTTTTCCATGCATGTACTAACTGGTATGCATATACTAACTGTATTTATATCTATATGTAGACTATTATACATACCTCTTTTTAAAAAAACTAGGGTGCCTACAGTTTTGCAAATGGCTTTATTTACTTAAAATATTTCTTACAATAAAGTTTTTTTAAAGGGCTATACATAAATTGACTCTATAAATACCCTACATGACTTATAGGGATTTCCTTAAAATAGTCTCTAATCCATAATTGTGCTCTGTAATCATAGCCTCCTCCTTACTGCCCCCTCAGCCAGCAATAACCCCCAGATAGTCACTTAACAGGGCTATGATTTTGAATAATTCTACATCCAAAGATACTCACCCTGACCCCTGAGGCTCTCTGTCATCTGTTTTTCTACTGGAATCATTAGTGGACAGATTAAGACTGGGGCTTTGGTGGACAGGTAAACCACACAAAATTGTGTGCACTCAGATGCAGAAGCCACTCCCTGAGCTCCTCCATGCCATGTGCAGTCCTAAACTGTGCATCTCACCACTCTATTTAACCAGCAATGTGCATGTATTGTCTTAGTCACTGTGGGTTGCTACTACACTATAGACTGTCTTATAAATGTCTGAAATGTATGATAGGTCTGGAGGCTGCAAAGTCCAAGATTAAGGTGCTGGCTGAGTCTGTGTCTGGCCAGGGCCCACTTCCTAGTCCACAGATGGCAGCTTCTCACTGCATCCTCCCATGGCAGAAGTGGTGGGGGTGCTCTCCGAGGTCTCCTTGATAAAGGCACTAATCCCATTCATGGGGCACCACCCCATGACTTGATTGCCTCCAAATACCCTCATATTTGTTTCAACTGACAAATTTCGGGGAGGTCACAAGCATTCCATCTATAGCCTGTATAGACCTTTTCTCATCCATTTATCACATGGATGAGAAAAACAAGAGGTAGGAAATTTAGTAACCTTCGCAGTGTCAAGAGGTAGTAAATGGCAGAGGAAGGTGGGTGTGCCACATGCAGAACAGGAATGGAGCAGATTGGGCCCCAAGCAGGGGCCTCACGGCTATTAGAGTGCTGTAGCTCTAAAGGCCTTGTCTCTGGGAATCCTTACAGCAGTGCCCTGGAATAGCAGAGGAGAGGGGACAGAACTGCTGATGTCAGAGCAGGATCTGAACCCTTCGCTTGAGAGCTCCCTGTTTTAATTACCACAGCGGGGAACGCACCACCGCACCACGGAGCCCCTGCTTTCCTGGCAAGCAGCAGAAGCCAGAATGAAGGCTGGAGAGCGGGGCTCAAGGCAGCCTCCTCAGGACACCAGTGTCCACTCCTCCCGCCCTGGTGGTGGCCCTGCCTGGCGTGATTCTTTCTCACTCTCAAGTCACCATTCCCCGCCAGCAGCCGCGGAAACTCTAAGTGGTCACCATCCCACTCCTACTGCCCTCACCGGCCCTTCACCTGCTGCTGTTCTTTTCTTTTGCGCTTTGCGCCTCCCTCGCCCTCGTGGCCCCGCCCCGCCTTGGTGGCCCCGCCCTCGCGACCCCGCCCCCGCCGCCCTGTGGTCCGGAGCAAGCGCGCGCCGCTGACGTCACCAGCACGCGCCCCGCCGCTGTTGTCGGCCAGCGTGCTGTCCCCGCGCTTCCCGCTTGCCGGCTAAGCTGCCGCCAGTTCTGCAGTCTCGCAAGTGCGGAGGCCCAGGCGCTGCATGCGACATGTCGATGCTGGCCGAGCGTGAGTGTCAGACGTGAAGGCCCGAGCAGGGCGCCGGGGGACGGTGCCGGCCTGCGCGCGGCGGCGCTGGGGCGGCCGAGGCCGGGGTCCGGGCCGGCGGGCAGGGCTCGGCTCGCGCGGCCGGTCGCTGAGTTGTCCCGAAAGCGAGCCGCCGGTCTGCTAGTGAGAGACTGAGAGCGTCCCCTGGAGGCTCGGTCCTCACGCTCGGACCTGGACGCGTGCGGTGCTTTGGAAAAGGAGGCGGAACACTGTGTCGCGGGACCGACCTTGCGTCGGTGGCCGTGGGGACTCCGGCTGGTGCCCTCGCTCCCTAGGCCCTCAGTTTCCCCGGGTTAAAAAGAGGAAGCGGGCCAGAAGGATCGCTTCAGGCTGTGAAGTCCAATTGTCCAAATGTGCAGGACCCAGGAAAAGAAAAGCCATAGGGTTAGAAGCATCAAACACAGGAAGTCGGCCCTTGGTGTGGGCGTGCAAGGCTAGTGACTGTGTCTAGGACCTTGTTAGTGCGAGTTGTTCCGTCCCTGGAGGGGTGGCCGCAGCGCCCTACCCTGCTTTTGACATTTACTTCCTGTGGAGTCCCTCCCTGCCAGGGAAAAGCTGATGGGACCTGTCGCTAAGGTGACTTGCCACCAGGTGGCAGTCGTGCCTAGTCATTTACAGCGGCCCTTAACTTTGGAGGTTGTGTACTGGGCAGTAAGCAGAAACAGCTTTTTTAACAGACCAGACCGGCAGCTGCAGTACAGGGATTTTGTGCAATAAATGCTTTCAACTTCCTATTATCTAAGAGACCACCGAAGCTAGGGGCGCCAAATGAACTGGGTTAGGCACCATCCCTATTTTACAGGGACAGAAATTGAGATTCAGAGAAAAATAATATTCACTAATTCACTGAGCTAGAAAGGGTCGGAACTGATGTAGTGATCTCGGTATCTTTACACTTTGGGTACTAAGAGCAGGAGTTTTCCGTTACTCTTAAATAGGAATTCATAGAAAGGAATTCCTTTCTTAATCATCTGCAAAAATAACATGTGGAAATTAGAACTAGACTGCTAATATCTCTTCTGGTTATCAATCTTAGATGAATACTTAATTCAGCACCCAAATGAGAATACTGGCTCTGGCTCTGCTATTTGTTTGTGCCTGTTTCCTTGATTATGTTCTGAGTCTTAAAAATTTCTCCTCTCTAGGTTGGTTTAAAAATCCATGAGATGGCTATATGAAAACATTTTGAAGTGTATTAAGTGATATATGGGTGTAAAGTGCTATTTGGAGATTTCAAATTGCATGATTTCAAGAGAATGTTTCTAGCTCTCCTGTCCCCTCTAGAACTCCAAATTTTTAAATGCTTGTCATCATAATGTATAACATTTAATGTTGTCTTTATTCATAATTTGCTGAATTAATGTCTGTGGCATCCCTGTGGTGAGATGCTTAGAATTAGTGTACTCATTTTAGAAATGAGAGAGTAGAAGCATAGAAAAGTCCCAATCCCAAAATTTCATTACCCAGGAAGTATTCTTTTCTGATAGTTTATAAAAAAACAGGATCATTCTATAGGTTCAGTTTTGTGTTCTGCTTTTCCCCCCTACTTAACATTAGGTAGTAAATATTTTCACTTCATTAAAATGCTGTTTCCTTTATTTCTCCTTGTGTTTCTGTAGTCCCTGCTAGAGAATGTTTGAGCACATCCTCCCAAGTAGTGATACAAGCAGACTGACTACACTCTGAGGCGTAGTGCTGTCCCTTACAGCTGCCATTCCAGGTTGTCTCGGGTCCTCAAGCCCACTCCCAGATCAATGATTTCCTGGCATTCAGACAGCTGACTGAGCACATAGTCACATGACTCAGAATTATTAGAGCTAAAGGAGGCTAAGTAAAGAAGTAAAAGGGAAAGACGCATGGGGCCAAGTCCAGGGGAGGCTGGGCACGAGCTTCCAGAGTCATCTCCTGGTGGGCTCACACACGACGAGCTTAATGCTTTCAACAAGGAGTTCTCAGAAGGAAAGCACATGTTCAGCATGAATCACATTGTTTTGTTTGCATGAACAGTTAAGCACAGTGAGCCACATTTACAACCCTCCTGGCATCCAGGTTCCCAGCCAAAGGCCGACCTCAGCAAGCCCCTCAGAGGGTAGCAGTTAGCCCCGCTCCTAATTCTTCTGCAGTCTTAGCAAGACGGACATCTGAGCACAGAGCAGATGGGGTGAAGGGGGCAAGAATATGAGATCAGACCAGAGACAGTCTTTCCTTCCCTCCCCCTGGCTATTGGTGGTGCTGGGAATGGAGCCTAGGGTCTTGTGCACGTGCCAGGCACAGAGACAATCTTCTTGCCAGGATCCTGAAACTCAGAAACTTGGACGCCAGAGTGAAGAAACGTTGCAGGGAAACAGAACTCAGGTCATGCCTACTCTGCCCCCTTTCACAGGATCTGCACATTTAACACATCAGTACAGATTTAACAGTGGGTGTTATTATTCCTTTTTTTACTTAAATGGGGAGTACTCCCTCCACCTCCCACCTTCCCCCCTTTGACATCCTCATTTGGGAAACTGCTCTGTTCCCCTTGGTTAAGGATACCTGCCCTTCCCTGGGGAAGAGAAACTGACCTTTGGTGGCTGATCTCGTGCATAGCATTGAGTAGTAAATAAACAACGGCATAAACTGGAGGCATTTCTCTACGGAGAGCCCACTCAGTCCTGCTCAGAACTGTCTCCTTCACCCAGGCTCGGAGACCCTTGGCAAGCACTGTATGGAATGAATTCCAACACAATGTGTAGGTACTGTTTGTACATGGTAACCAGAGTACATACAGGATACTAGTTTTTTAGTATATGTGCTGCCGAAGGGAACACACAGGATACTAGTTAGAGGCCTGTCTCTGGCATGTTGTTTCTTAGCAGAGACAGTAAGCGGAACATTTACATAGTTAAGCCAAGTGGTAACTTGGCCAAGTGGAACCTTTTTGGGGTCACCTTTTCATGTAGAACACTATAAATTTGAGTCCAAGTTATTTTGCTTTGTAAGTGAACTTTTTCTGCCCACGTGCTCGTAACGAGTTTCTTTAGCTCTGGTGTGTGCAGTTAAAGGTCTCTATTAATTTTACATGCAGCACAATGTGCCTCTTTGGTTGGAGGTTTTTTAAATTATGTTACGAACTGCCAAGGTCAGAGGCTGCTGTGATGGAGTTAGTGTGTTGGATTGATGCAGGAGGTGAACAGAGTGACAGCCTCCAAACCCCTCAGTCAGCACAGTCAGCTTTGGGACCTCATGATCTTGTTCTGTGAACCTTTGGGGTCCTTTCTCTGCCATCATTTTTCTTAATACTGTGGTGATAATTCCTACTGGTCAGTTATTTATATGCTTTTAAAAGAACACTTTGAGATGCAAAGCAGTTCCCTTAATTCAGGTGTGTCCATTCCTCCCTTTTTTCCTTCTGCCTTTTCTTTCCTTTTTTCTTTCTCATTCATTCATGCAATTTATTCACATGTTTATTGAGTGCCTGATATTGGGCAAAGTGTGTGTTTTTGTTATTTTTACCTCTTGCAGTAAATATAGGAAAGAATAAGAAATGAATATTACTCTTAAGGAGATTATAGTCCAATAGAAAATATAAAAGATGGATATAAATACCTGTAATATAGTAGACTGACAATTAAGTGCCAAGAAAGAAACATCATTTCTTTCAGAAGTTCAGTGAATAAATTATGACATTTAGGGCATTCCTGTGAGGGGGTGGTGGTTCCTATCTTAGATCCTGTGTGTGACGGTACAGTTGGCTGTACCCAAGATCATAATACCTGTTGTAAGTTACAGATTAAGAACACAAGCTTTGAAGTCAGTAGGACCTTGGTTTTATGAAGCGTTTGGTTTTTACTTAGGGATATTAGGCAGACTTTTTCCTCTCTGCTGCAGATTTTATCCTCTGAAAGGTGCAGATGAGAATATCTCCCTTCGTTGGATTACCATGAAAATAGGACCTGATTCGTGTAAGCATTTGCACATGTGTGTGGCAGCGAGAGCTGTGCTGAGGGCTCCTGCTGCCCCAACGGCAGTGGTGCTGGTGGTGACAGGGGCCTTCAGTTGCTGCACTGGCTGAATGTGAAAGGCCCAATGGATGGTATATCAAGTATTCACTCTGGTATGTCACATTTAGAGGGACAGTTTGATCTTTAAGGTCAGTTTGTATGTTAACCTGTAGATATTGGGAGAGCAGGAGAAATGACCAGCTGTTGACCTTCCACTGGGCATCAGGCTTTGTATCTGTAAGCACTGAGGCCCATGTAGGTTGTGCTGTGTGCAGGTGTGCGTATCCGTGTGTTTCCCAGGTTTGAAAGGTAATTGTTGACGAGATACTTTTCATTTACAGGTCGGCGGAAGCAGAAGTGGGCTGTGGATCCAAGAAACACTGCATGGAGTAATGATGATTCTAAGTTTGGCCAGAGGATGCTGGAGAAGATGGGGTGGTCTAAAGGAAAGGTATTTTGGAGAAAAGCAAAAACAAAACAAAAAACCATGAGCCGTACCAAGAGATTATGAATCAGGAGAAAACATCCTTATTGAGAGCCTGGGAGAAATTTATGTTTAGAATCAATAAGTGATTTTGGAGAAATAAATTGTCGGGACTAGATGTTGATAAGATTAGACTTAAACAGGAACATCAGCTCTCTCTGTTGTTTTGACTGCTGTGATTAGCATCTTTCTTAGCCATCACCTTTTAATTAGGTACACATGGAGTCATACTTCACCATCAAGAGCTTCATGTGGCTGAGAGTGGTAGTGAGCTCTCCTCTGTAGCCAGACCATGTGTGCTTCTCCCTTTCCTCACATTCCATTTCTTCCTGGCTCCAGTAGAGCTCCTGTTGTATCCTGCACCGTTGGTTCTTGTCAAGGTCTGCAGTGCTCTTGTCAAATCCAGTGGGCCCTGTTTGGTTCTCATGTTACGTTGCCCCGCAGCAGCATTGGCACATTTGCCGGCTCCCTCCTTGAAACACCATGTCTTGGTGTCCACAGTACAACTTTTCCCATTTTTTTTGGCCTCACCAGGCACTCCTAAATTTTTTGCTCATTTCTTCCTCCAGATCTGAGCTTCATTGCTCCTCAGGTGCAGCCCCAGGTCCAACCCCAGGCCCTGCCCCAGGCCTTTTCCTGTACTGCTCTGGTGTTACCAGTCATTGCCCTGCCACATGCTGAATCATGTGGTCCAGGTCTGTCCTCAGCACTCTAGATTTGTAAATTCATTTGTGCCTTGGGTGCTTGAGTAAGCATCTCAAGGGTACCATTTTCATTATAAACCTCTTGGCCCCCTGCCCCACCCCATCTTTTCCTTCCCAAGTTGTGGTGATTTTTGAAAATGGTACCTTCTACTCAAGCCTGAAATCTGGGAATTCTGCTTGGTTCCTCTCCCTCTGTCATTTCTCTATATACCTCTGCCCTGGTCCAGCCATTGCTGATGCCTGTCCTGGTCTCATAATTACCTCCCCATACTTTCTCACTTCGTTTTTCTTTCTCTGACTCATTTTGTCATGTAACAGCCAGCATGACCTTTTAAAATACAGATATTATATCCTATCATTCCCTTACTTAATATTCCAGTGGTTTCCGAGGGTTTTTGAAATTGAATCCAAATTTCTTCTATAACTTCCAAGACCCTATTAGCTCCAGCCCCTTCTATCATCTCATGTTCTGTCTGCTTGACTGAAGCCACCCTGGGTGTCATTCAGGTCCTCTGGAGCACAGGCCTTTGCCCACCTAAGGGTCTTGGCATTTGCTTGTCTCACCTGGAGTCTCACGAGTGAGTGTAATTGGTGGTGCAGGGGACCTGGAATATTCCTCGCACTCTTCTTGCTGTCATTTTGTAATATAAAGTAGTAGAGCCATAGACTCAACACTCCCGTGTTCATAGCAGCCCTCTGCTTCCAAACACCAGCAGGAGCTGTGTTACCCCCAGTCCATGTGGGCATATTTCATCTCAGAAGAATTGATATTCATTATTATCAAGGGCTCCCTGGTTGTGGCAGACATCATCTCCTGAAAATCCACTGGGCTGTGTTGTTGAGGTCAAGGATAGTGCCTCACTCTAGAGTCAAATTGTGAATTGAACAGTTGGTGAAGGAAGAAAGAGGCACCCTCTCCAGCTAACAAAAGTGCTAACTAACTCTGTGTTTAATCTCTGCAGGGCTTGGGGGCTCAGGAGCAAGGAGCCACAGATCACATTAAAGTTCAAGTTAAAAATAACCACCTGGGACTTGGAGCTACGATCAATAATGAAGTGAGCAAGGGTGTGCTTTCTGGGGTTCTCTGTGCATGATAAACTTCAGTTCTGAAAACAGGAAAATTTTAATCCAGTCAAGTGGGTTGGAAGGTTTTAACTGTGCATGTGTGTGGTGTCTCTGTTTTGGACAAAAAAAAAAAAAAAAAAAAAAAAAAGCTCCTGGCTAGGCAGGCCTTCCATCCTGTGACATGCCATCCACCACTGAGCTTCATTGTTCTCCTGGGATCATTTACTTGCTTATGGCTAAAGGATCCAAATGAGTTGTATTACTAAACTTTGCAGAAAGTCTTCTTTTCATAGAAATGTTCATTTCCGGACAAAGGATTTTTTTAATCTGTACTTGTGTTCTAATGTTAGTTTATCCTCTTAAAAGTTGGTGGCCTTTAGTTTTGGACATTCTACAAGAAAGTCATTGAAAGTCATGTTCTTTTCCTTCTCAGTGTCTCTGACCATTGGTGCCCAGCAGTTGAGGTGACTCACATGTCCTCTTCACATTGACATTGTTATTAAATCAGTGGCCTGCCATGCCTTTCATGCTCAGTATCTTTGTTTCTTTTAGAAAATATCTAAGATGAATTTTTTTTTTCCTGAACTCTTGCAGCCAACAGAATCTGGGAGAAAAGTGGGAGAATGACTTTAGGTAAACTGAATTATGTTGATGATTTCAGTAGCTCTGAGTAGTAGTTTGGAATAACTAAAATTTCCTGTACTGACAGCGAAAATTTTCAGCCACGAAAAGTCTAGGTAAGGTTAGCTTTGAAGTAGTTTTGAGAGACGACAGTCTGCTTATTTTCCTGGGAGAAGCATTCCTCAGCAAGCCTGTTCAGTATGCCTTAACTTCAAGTGCTCCTAAAAAGGACTGCTCAGGAATCATGTGGGGCAGATTCTTACATGGAAACCCTGCTTATTCTTTTGGAGTCTTCCTTCTCTTATTAGCTAACCACTTTACCAGTGGCCACTCATTCCGGGCATTTGGAGTCCTTCCTTTCTCCTTCCATAGAGTTTTATAAAATCAGAGTCTGCATATGCAAGTAATTAGAATTGGGCAAAATATTCTAGGCTGTGTTGGGTAAAGAGGAGAGCTTCTGTGTTCCTCACTGCTCCTTTAAGTTGCATAATTACTCCTAGTGTGAAAAAATAGTAATTTTATTTTGCTGTATTTTAGTATTAAGTACACAGGCTGCCTGTTAAGTATGTGACATAATTCAGCTTGATAAATCATTCCCATTTCAAGTCAGGGCTTAAGTTTCCGTAAGTCTTTTTAAAATATTGATCTGGATAAATAACATTTCAAGTTTATATTATTTCTTGAATCCATCTAAATTTGTTACTTTTATTTTGATGAAACATTTAAAATTTCTTATTAACTGCCAGATTCCCTTGATTCCAAAATATTTCTTATCCCAGTGTAGGTGAATGACCAGCTTGCCTCGCACTCACTTTTTGGTATTTCCAGGACAACTGGATTGCTCATCAGGAAGATTTTAACCAGCTGCTGGCTGAATTGAACACTTGCCATGGGCAGGAAATAGCAGGTAGGGAACTTTAGTATTGTTGCCTTCATATTTACAGGAGACGTGATCTCTCATTGTAAAAGGTTCGTATCTGTTCTTCACCGTAAGCATCGTGCATCTGAAGGTCAGTCGATTGGAGCTGTAGGGAGACTCGGTTCTGTTTACGTTGTTACGGTGCTGCTGTTGAACCTTTAGCCATCAGCAAATATTTTTTTCCCCCTTCAGAATTTGAGAATGGCAAGATAAATCCTTTCAGTTTATATCTCAAATAGTACAGTCATCTTTACAGGGAGCTTGACTATACAGAAAAGGTATTTTTAAAATGGAAGCAAGAAATACCAAATGAGACCATAAACAGCAGCTGGCAGAGGCCTTTTCTCTATTGGTTCTGCCCTATGACATTTGGTTTACCTTTTAATTCGTGCAAGAGTTTCAGATTTCTCAGGTATGTAACTTTTCCACCTTACTCTCCGAGGCTCAGGCAATCCACTCGCCTTAGTCTCCCGGGTAGCTGCGTCAGGCATTTTACAGATGGGGACATCCAGTAGCCACTAAATAGGGCACACTGCAGTGTTAGTTATCAGGAAAATGCAAAATAAACCACAGTGTGTTACCACTGTATACCCACTGGATTAGTAAGACTGACCATGGCAAGTTGCTTAAAATGTGAAGGAGTGGATTCTCTTAGTGCGTCGGTGAATGCAGCCTTCAGGAATTTATTTGGAATTATAAAAGTTGAAGACATGCGTGACCTCTCTATCTCTACCTAACAGGTACATGTGCATTTGTCCTGGGAGACATGCACAAGAATGCTGATGACATTGTTTACCCCCAAATTGGCAGTAACCCAGATGCCCGCTAGCAGTAGCATAGATAAGCACACTACCTCTTTGGAAATGCAAAGAAATACATTGCAGTTTATATTGCAAGCATGTAGAACAGGTTGGCATATGTTTTCTGTCAAGAAATAATTTACAAACCACAAAAACTCTGTCACAATTGCACAACTAGGATGTTAGAGAGTGAAAGCCATAGTAGACAAAATGTAAACAAATGTGGCTTTCCCATAAAACTTTATTTACAAAAACAGGTGACTGGCTGGGCTTGGCCCACAGGTGTTTTTTGTCCCTTGGTGTTGAAGACTCTGTCACTTAATATTTACCAGAAGAAGATGGACACAGAGATGCATCCAGTGTGATTATAATTCCATAACTACAAATAGTGGGCAAAACTTTTGACATTACAGTGCTGTACTTGGTGGTAAAATTATATTTAAAACCAGAATGAATACTTCATTGTGAGGGTGATGATATTATGCCTCTGGGAAGGGACTCCTGAGGACATCTGGGGTGATGTCAGTGTCCTGTGACTTGACCTAGCTGGTAGTTACAGATATTTGTGAACATCTTGTACCTTTTAGCATTACTGCTTGCCGCCCCCACCAAAAAAAAAAAAAAAAGAAAGAAAGAAAGAAAGAAATGGCTGAAACAAAAATGGCAGGCGGGATTGGAGCAAGGATTCTCACAAAAAAATGGGATAATGATTACGTTAAGATGGTGCTTCTCACATGGCAGCAATGTTGCCACCCAGGACATTTGGCAATGTTGAGAGACATTTTTTATTTTCCCAACCAGGAGGTGGTGTTGACATATCCTGGGAAAGGGCCAGAGACGTGGCTAAACATCCTATAGAACGCAAGACAGCTGTTTCTCCACAGCAGAGAAGTCATCACCATGCACCATGTGTCAGTAGTGCAGAGGTTGAAATCTCTGAGCTATGAGAACGCAGAAATTGAGAACGGGCACCTGGGTGCCAGATGCTTCTAGAAACTGGTAGTGCCTTTTTCTAGTTTTGGAGGTGGTTAAAAGGGGTTTGCTTTATAACTGACTGTACAGATTTTAAATACACCTATATATTAAGGTAAATAAAATTGCTGGATCTTGTAAGGTGAGATGTAGCCTGTGCAGTTATTGTTATAGTAAGTCTGTAATGAAGGTTACCCAGAGAGTAACAGGTCCAGCAGATTGAATATGAGGGATGAACTTCTACCATAATGAATACCCCGTTACATATAAATGGGAGTCACTTTTCCTAAACTGGTTTGGTATCATGACTTGGGTATCACTCAGACTTGAGGTGCCTTTGCCACTACGGTACTCATGGAGTGAAAACCTCCAAGCATGGAATCCTTTTCTCAAAGGCCCCCCCACACCATCCTCAAACAGGGAGCAGTCATATTTGAACTTTGGTATTGTAATTTTTTTACTTAGCACTTGAGGACACTAACTTTTCAGGGCAAAGAATGCCAAGAAAAGATCTGCTCCAGGATCCCATAGAGAAAGGAGCTATGAGATTCAGGTTTAGGAACAAGGAAGAAAGCAGATTTTCAACAGTTTGCTTTTGAGCTGTGATAGTGATAGTTTGCGAGCTCCTTGTATCCAGTGTGATGATATTGAGATAACTGCTTTCTGAGAGACTGAGGCCATTGCAGTACTGGGAATGCTGACTCAGAACAGGTCCTCCTTGGCCTATACTGATGGCTGACTGAGGTCACTGCAGCAGCCCTTCTTGGCATGTTCCAGGAAGTGCTTGCAGTGGGCTGTTTACAGGGACACAGAGGAACCTTTAGCTATTGACAGGAAGGCTGTGAGTGCCTAACAGGTGTCAAGGGTGAGACTGTGTCCTCACACAACCTGTTAGTCTTCAGTTTCTGTCTAAAACCTGAAAGTATTTAAAAAGATGCAGTTACTAATCTGTAGGCAAGTTCCCTCTCCAGACCACTAGAGGGCGCTGATAGCCCAAGGGCAGTGACCCTACATTTAACAGAGGTGCTTCCTTCTCTAACTCAGTAAGGTCCAAACCAGGCCTGCCTGGTGGCCAGTCCAGGACTGAAGAGAGCTCTCACAAGACTCCTTTTAGGGAAAGCCTGTCCCAAGGAGCCGACATGGAGAGCCAATATGTGCCACATTATCTTTAGTAAATAGTGTCTTCATCGAAGTCACAGTCACGTATTACATGTATTAAAGTTGTAAATGAAAATAATCTACTGCTATGTTTTTCCTCGCACATGCCAGGCAAGTGCTTCTACCACTGAGCCGGCACTCCAGCCCTCGTATACTTCTTTAATAGCAGTGTTACATTTCATGGATCTTTTCTCTCTGAAATAGATTTACATTCCACATACCCCATAGTATTTTATGTTAGCATATTTTTATTCTCAAACTTTTTAATTGATCACCCTATATTTCTCTGCCACAAAACAAATACATGTAAATTTTTTGTTAATTTCCAGGGACCTCAACACTTGTAAAACATTTTTGTTTTGGATTAAGTTATTTTTGTAATTAGCAGGCTGTAATTAGTAGAACTGGCAAATACATTATAAATTTTGGTAAATGCTTATTAAAGAAAACTAAAACCTCTCTGGTAGTGCACCTGTTCATGAGCTAGGTCAGTGGTGGTGGCTTGGGGGCTGGCTGGTTAAACTGCTTTGATTGAAGGATGCGACCCTGGTACCAGCATTGTGGCTTGTTCCTCACTGATCCCCCGTGAGAAGAGAATCAAGCCTTTCCTGTCATAAAGTGGGTGGAGGGCACCTGGGAAAGGAGAGCCAGGTGGTATATCCCCTCAGACTCCAGGAGCAGTTCTAGGAAGTATGCATGGACTTGTGGAGAGAAAGACTTCCTGAGCTCTGACCAGCCTCAGGCCTTCCATGGAGAAGTCTGCGAACTCAGAAGGAAGAGGAGCACCCAGGTTACCCGTACCCCTTAGGTGTGAGAAACGCTCTGATCCAGGATGTGCCCTGACAGTTGTGTCTACCTGGTTCCATACCGTCAAAGTTATTCCTGCCTGTGCCTTGCTTAGTGTCCGCCACAGGAAATTGAGTAATTAGAGCAGCCACCTTATGGTGTGGTTGTAGGAATGGAGAGACAGGGCACAGGAAGCTCTTAGTCTAGCCTTGTACCTCATAAGCTTTCAGTTGATAGTAGCTGCTTTAAGCTAGTAACTGCCTAGAGGATTTACATTTGGAACAGCAGCCTTGAAAGTGTTGTGTGCCATATGGAGAGTTCAATCACAAAAGCAGGAGAAGATGCCCGGTGGGTGTCTTTGAAAAAGTCCCAAAGTGTTCCTGATAAGTAGTAGCTCCCACAAGAGTATTGGAGCCTGTTGATCTCACTTGTAACGCTGGACCTGGCCTGCAAGCTTGAAACGCCCTTCTTCATGTTCTGAACCTGCTACTGTAATGTGATTGATGCACTGCTTTTGAAATTAGTAAGGACTCCTTGGAGGGATCACGGCTGCCACTCATCCCTCCCTGGCCTAGTGCTTGTGCTCCAGTATAAAGGTCAGAGCTTCCGCCTTCCCCTTCTCTAACCTCATAGCTCAATGTCCTTAATACCACAGTGAATTCCAGTGTCTTTTCCCCGTGATGTTTCTGTGCTGACAAGTAGAAGGGGAGGCGAAGGGGAGGGAAGCAGGCAGCTAGTCAGTGCCTCTGGTTGGCTCCCCCAGCTGGGCCTCTCCCAGATTTCAGGGACTGCTCTCTGGCTCATATTTCCCCTTTTGTCAAAGGACTGACCTCGTGAATGTGTTCTGGAGCGATGCGTTGCGTTCCTGCCCTGCAGGTGAGGAGGTGTCCTGCCAGGGTTGGGTGCAGTTACTCATGCTCTCACCATCATCTCTGACCTGTTTCTTGAGATCTTCTCACTTGTCTTAACTTTTATTCATTTTTAAAACAACTGTCTACTAATTGTAGATTTAAAATGATATAGTACAGAGAATCCTGGAAGCCTTCCCTTACCTCCTCCCGGGGGACGTCTTATATTGCTGGAGCAATATAAGGAAATTGACAGTTTGTGTTACTGTTAACTAGACCATGGACCCTTTTCAGGTTTCATTCATTTGCACTTGCAGTTTTATCTCAAGCTTTGATCCCCACAGCCCCGCCATGATCAGGATGCAGAATTAAATGCCGCATCATCACAAGGTGCTCCTGAGTGGTGATCCCTTGTATTCACACCCACCTTGCTCTCAACTCCCAGCAGCATGCTTGCATCCCTGCCCCTGGAAACCGTTAGGCTGTTCTCCATCCCTATAGTTTTGCAGTTTGAGAATGTTATATAAATGGAATATATAGTAGATACCCTTTTTAGATCAACCTTCCTCGCTAAGCAGCTACCCTGAGGCCCTGCTTGACATGCAGATTGACATACATTGACAGCTCAGCCCTCTTCATCGCAGAGTAACATTCCTCTGTGAGGACATGCCATCTTTCACCTGCTGAAAGACTTTGGGTTATAGCCAGATTTCACTGTCATGAATAAGGCTAACGTGAATGCTCGTGTATGGATCTTTGTGTGAAAACAAGTTTTCATTTCTCTTCCTCAAGGACTTTATAAATTTCTGGAGGGTAGCCTTGCCTGATCTATAGTGCACAGTTGAAAAAGTAATAGAAATCTCTTAATTAGAGCATGGAAATAAATGATGGGGCTCCTAGTAATCTTATTTAAATATAACCATTGATTGTAAGAGGGTAAATGAAAATAGGTTACACTGATTTTAATGTAATATTTTTCATCTTTCTTAAAGACTCCTCAGACAACAAGGAAAAGAAATCTTTTAACCTTGAGGAGAAGTCCAAAATCTCTAAAAACCGGGTGCATTACATGAAATTCACAAAAGGTAAGCTCCAGCCTTTCTTTATCTGTTGTTGAAGCCTGTGCCGAGGCTGTTTCCTGAGCATGCTCAGTGTTTCACCGGCTGTGATATAGGTACCAGGCAGGGAAGTGTGGACTTGATAAAAATGCAGGCTCTGGCTAGTGGAGCCCAGAGGGCCCCGCTGAAGTTTCAGACTGGACAGGGCTTGTGACAAAGCTGAAAATGGAAGTCAGCATGCTGCTTAGAGGAGAAAAGGGACATTATGTGGCTAGGTCAGAAAATGATTTTATCATTCAACATGTCCAGCTACTGCTTTGTGTTTGCAGAGCTGAATATTGGTGCTGAACAGCTTCCTAGTGAGCCTGTTTAGAGATTCCTCCACATCCAGACCTCAACTATGAAAACTCACACTCCCACGTTGACCCTTGTAACATTTCACAGCTTCTATACCCAGGACCATCCCCGAGATGGTGTTGGAGTACTGGGCAGTGAATCCTGTGTTCTGGTCACCGGAGCAGCCCCCCACATCCTACCCACCTCCCACGTTGCCAGCCCTGTGGGTGCAGTTGTGCTCTTTAGCCACCAGGTGGTGGTCTTGCATCAGCGAGACCATTTGCCTTGCTCTAGTCAGATGTTTCCCAGAACAGCACCAGTGCCTATTTTATGTAATGTACTTAAACTGTATGAATATGATGCTGACTGCACTGATCCAGGCACCACTGGATTATTCTTCTCTGTGACACTGGATGTGCACTTCTACCTCTAAATGCCAGGAAAAGCATCTCTCTTGCTTCAGACTTGGTGGCAGCCCTGGGAAGGATTTGCTCCCAGAACCTAACTGAATAGAGATGGAATGTGGAATTCCCACTCTTCTAAACTGTTGATGGTGTTTCTCGTTTGGGACCATGACCCCAAAGGGTGGAACTGGGTTTGGTTTACATGAGAGGCTGTGGCAGAGCTGAAGGGATTCCGGAGCTGAGAGACTGGTACTTCCCCTCCCTCTCCCAACAGGTGTATTTTGAGTGGCTCTTCACGTCTTCCCCTTCTTCCTCTCAGGCAAGAGCTTCTTTGTTGTTAGGCTGTGTGACTTCTAACCAGGGTTCTGTGTCCACTTCAGCTTGCTGCAGATGAAAGGCAGACTTTATTGACCCTTCAGTGCTTTCGAGGAGGTAGTAGTGGTCCTTTTGCACTCAGCCCTGAAATAGCCCTCCTTTGTTCATTGGATCCGTAGGAAAAAAGAAATGGAGACCCAGCAGAAGGGTGTTGCAGAGCACAGGCATGGAATGAAAAGTGACCTGCAGCTTTTGCATGGCATGGTGGCCTTTCAGACTTTTACTCTGGAGGTAGAGTCTCCTTGTCCTTTAGTGCCTAATGCATGCCTGATCTCATCCAGAGTAACTGCTCAGGTGAGGATGCTAGGATCCGTCTTTAATCTTCTTTAATCTGCTCAGTGCTGGGAGTACCTGCTTTCTATTTCTATCCTAGCCTGTCCCTTGCCGGTGACCCTGTCAAGCATCTTGGTGCTAGGTGCCTTCATTTTCTCTCTTCAAATGAGGCACGCATATTCATCAGCCTCACCTGGTGAGAAGCTATACATTGGTATGCAGAGAAGAAAAGAGTTCAAGAGTTGTTAGAGAGGTAGGAGAGGAGGTTGAGTTGGAAATGGAGGTCACGCAGCCTGGGAATAAGTAGAGAAGATGAGAGAACGGAGCAGAAATCCGGGCAGTGATGAGAGTGGTTGTTTCTCATCCGTCTGCGCCACGCACACTGAGCTTACTTTAAAGGTCTTTCGTCACAGGTGTGAATGACGAACGCCTTCGCTGAGGGAGCCTGTCTTGGTCACAGGGGCCTGACTTTTGGCCATCACTCTCCCAGACACATCACTGAACCCTTTTCCTTCTTTCAGACTCAGTTTTCTTGTAAAAGAGGGAAACTTGTAAGCTCCTAAGCTAGGCTCTGGTGTGATGTTGAGTGATGACCTCTTGTGGAACCTGTGCTTTTTCAGCATTGTGAATAGAGGGAGTAAGAGGCCCATGGGCGTGCCATGGTGAGAGTTATGAAAGCTCCTTCGCAGAGGAAGATGGGCCACACTGTCTCCATCTGTGGTCCTGGAAACCAAAGCGTGGGAAGATGGCTTTGTTTTTTTGTTTTTTTTTTAAAGAGACATTCTCACCGTGTTGCCCAACCTGGCCTTGAATCACAATCCTCCAGCCTCAGCTTCTCAAATAGCTGGGATTGCAGACATTTTATACACAAGCTGAAGAGTAAAGATAAAAATTTTACCATAGCAAGTGGTGGTGTAGAAATTGCTACTGTTTAAATATCAACTAAAGCATTTAAGTTCTTTTATATAATTATTTTCTAGCCCCAAGTATTTACTTTTGATTTGAAATGTTATATAATTTTAAGTGACTCTCATCCCTATTTGTTTAAAATCTAACTCCAGTGTAGTTTCTTTTAATTTGAAAGATGTTTGGAGAGGCCACATCTGCAATGGGGAAAATACCAATTTATGCAAAACTGATTTTGAAGGTTTGTAATGTGCATGCAGGGACGTGGTCAGGAGAGTGTTGCTCTTCCTCCGATGGAAGGGTGGGTGAAGAGCTTGCGTTCCCTGACGCTGTGCAACTTCATCACCCTAACTTGCGCAGACCCCGAGGCCTGCGTGTACCCTTACGGGACACACATTCCCGGTGTTTGGGGCAAAGCAAGGCTGGCTTCTCCCACAGTCAGAGGCTGATGGTGAGGCCCCTGTTCTCTCTTCTTACTTTTTAGACATTTAAATGTTAAGTAGCACCACTTTGGCTCTGTCTTCTGATGGCTTCAGGTCATCCACCCACACTGGTTTTTAGATTGCTAACTTCCTGGTGCTCTCTTTTGGTGAAGTTGCCCTTGTCTCCTGCCCTGGGCTTGCTATCAGTCTCAGTGTTGTGTTAAAAAGAAGATCAAGGTGTAGTGTCAGTTTATTCTTGTTTAAAGAGTGCAAATGAGTTTTTAAATAATTTAAGCTACTAGGTAAACCTTAAATATCTCATATTTAACTTTTTTTTTTTTTTTTAAAGAGAGGGACAGTGAGATAGTGAATCATTTTTATTTAGTTTTTCATGTGGCTTCCATTGCTCCAATACTTGATTGTGTATGTGGTGCTGGGGTTTGAACCTGTGTCCTTGCACATGGCGGACAGGCACCTTAACCTCTGAGCTACTGCTCCAGCCCAAAAATTTATTTCTAGAACCTACATTTCTTTGTCCTTGCCCCTTTTTACTCTGAACAAACTCCACTTTTCTATGCATTTTTAAAGCCTTGATTATAATTCAGTTTTGTCCTCAGAGCTCACTGAATTACTGCTTCTGCTCTTAAGCTGAGTGGCACCCAATTGTTGTGAGGCTCTGGTCCTTTGTTTTTCTGTTAGAGGTGCTTTTGCTTCTCTTGGGCATCTCAGAAGTGTACACGTGTATGACTGTAGCAGTGATGTCCCTCCTGCCATTCAGTACTCTGATTGGACACTCTAATAGCTGTGATTATCAGGCAGACAGCTGAAGTGACCCTTGGTACAGTGCTCCTCTGTGACACCGTGGCCATGCATGCATGGATGTTGTTCTGTCAGTTTATATTTTCTTAAGCCTTTCTTCCCATGCCTTAATTGCTATGTCTGGTTGAAGGGTAACTGACAGATGAACCAAACCCAAATGGGTAGCGTGTACTTCCTGTTCCGTTCAGTTTGTTTTTAGTTACTATTTTCTCTAAGAGCTGAGCGTGTTGACACTATTTGCTGTAATTCCACCATAATTCAAGACTGAGGCTAATAAGCTTTCAAAATTCGTCTTTAATGTGTATATTTCATTCAGAAGTGGTCAAAATTGTATGATGTTTACAAGCTGTTCAACCAGGACCATTAGTTAATAATCATTTCCACCTGCACATTTTCACACTCCTCTGGGTTCCTTCCAGTTGTCTTTGACACTTATTTCTACTCTGCGTTCTTATTTTCCAGATCAAATCCAGAGCAAGGCCTGTAGCAACCCTGGTTCCACATTTACTTAAGTGAGCTTTGCTAGAGGCTAGACAGTTCTGGTACAAGTACCTGTGGCCAAAGCCTTAGGAACACTTGCACCTCCTTTGGTACAGCATCCTGTCTCTGCTGGCTTGGCAGTTTCCCTTTGGGTTGTAGATTTGTTTTTAATCTGTGCGTTCACGTTTGGATTTCCTGTTTTAGACTTGTGGTCTCCTTGTGCCCCTCCTTTCCTAGATCTTCCAGCTCTCCCTTTGAGAGAGAGAGGGTAGGGTAGCTGGCAATGCACATTTTAAACTAAGTGCAGCCCCCTTTTCTGAAGTAGAAACTGCTACTCCGAGGGTGCTTCGCAGTGGAAAATGGGTCATGCTGGTGACAGCTGAGAGTAATCTCGGCACCTCTGCTCAGTTGGTCTCCCTTGTGGCCCTGTGCTCGTTGTCCTCCCTGCTTTTCTGGTTTATTTCCTGAGCTCCTGTCTCTGTTCCTAGCTAGGCTTTCTTTATGGTCTTTCAGTAGAGGCTCTTAAGTGTTCAGACCTGGAGGGCTATTTAGCTTAGACTGAGAGCATAGAGCCTCAGGGGGCGGGGCCTCTCCTCGAGGCAGGAATAGGTGTGCCCACTGCACCCTTTCATCTGGTGCTGCCACCTCTGAATCTGGTTCTGGCACCGGGTTTTGCATTACATCGAAGAGAGTTTTGTTTTTTAATTTCACAGAGTCACTGAGCAATATTGTATTTGAATGGCCCTGTCAATAGTCAGTGAACCAGAACCTTCTGGGTCGTGACATTACTCGGCCAACTCAGTTTGCTACAGGAGCCCAGGAGGACAAACGAGTCCCTGACAGTAGAACTTGGGCTCCCAGCCAAAAGAACACGGATCCTGCCTCTTTCTAGGCGCCCCCCTCTCAGAGCCAGCAGGTTGCGCGTGGAGTAGTGCATTTTAAACTGCACTTGCTGTGAGGCCAAAGGTGGGGTGGAGTTGGCTGGTGGAAGTGAATTTGAATTGGAGTTGGCTTGTGGGTTTGAAATTGTTTGAGTTTAGTTTTTAAATAAGAATCATAGATCCTTTGGATACTGTTTACCAGAGCCATTTCATTTTTGCTCTCATTATGTGTGTAACCTTTCATTTAAGAAAATGATAGCTATTATAGTCAAGAGAAAAAGCAAAGCTTGAATATTAATTGGCATTTTTTTCTTTAAGCGTTCACTCATTCAGTTAGTCGCTATCAGATCCTGTGTCTGTTGCTAACTGAATAAGTATAAATTTAAAATGTGTGAAGCTATATACATTGAGCAGCATTTTTTCTTATGCATTTCATAATCCTTTGAAGTGTCCCAGAACTGGCCTCAGAACTTCGTACCCCTCACAGCCTGGGTGCTGCAGGTTGATCCTACAGCTATGAAGAGCTTGGCAAGAGTTCTGCTTCTAAGATGTTCACCTGATTTTTAAATTTAATTAATTGAGGAGTTGTGATCTGTGAAGGGGGACAGAAAGCCAGTAGTTCCTCAAACCGTGTCCCACCCAGGAGTTACATAGTTTGTTTGTGCCCCTCCTTTGAGAGCGAGAGATCTCGCTGAGCAGCGTCATGTTGTTTTCCAGGGAAGGATCTGTCATCTCGGAGCAGCGTGGACCTTGACTGCATTTTTGGGAAAAGGCAGAGGAAGAAGACAACTGAGGTACTGGACAGCGCCAGTGGAGGGCCGCAGTTTTGCTGTTTGGTTTCCAGTCCATGAAGGTGTATCTATAGTAACAGTACTTTTCAGACACAGTTACCCCCAGAAAAGAAACACAGATTGTATTTAGAGACTTTGTACAAAACTTAAATATGATTCTCTTAACAACAGTGATAGCTAGTAGCTAAGTTTTATCCGGAATCTCGTAAAAAATCTGGGTTTTGCTTTTGTTTTTTGTTCTCTTGTGTGAGGATGAGGTTAACATCAGGGAAGAGTACCTACAAAGGGGAAGATGCCCCCTGTCCCCAAGGGAGGGGGATGTTCCTTTGCCTAAACTGCATGGCCCTTTGGAATGTGAGTGGGGAGGAGGTGTGCCCGCACCTGCTCTGGTACCGCCCTCATTTGCAGAGCCTGTGGATGGTGCTGGGTCAGCGTCATCTGGGAGGGGTCCCGTGGGTGTTCCCTCCATTGCACATTACTGCTTTCTAAACTGGAACATGAGAATGGATGACCTCACTGCCTGCTGCCGCATGGTGAGCCACGGTGAGCCGTGGTCATAGTCCTAAGGATGAAATGAGCCGTAGAGGGCGCACATTTGTTGCACCATTTCCAAATGTAAGTGACAGCTCATGTAGTTCTGGTGTCAAAATATTAGAATTTTTGAGCTATAAATTTCTGAAGATAATGGGATAAAATAATTAAAGTTTGTGTTGCCTAAGAAAACCTGAAACGTAGTCACTGCAGCTCTTGCTCGGCTGATCTGCTGTGTCCCGCCTGGCTCCTGTAGGAGGAGATGGAAGTCCTGTTTGGTTAATCTCCGGCATTTTTCCAGACTGACAGAGTCTCCCAGGTGGTAAATGTTAGTTACTGGGTGCGACCTTTGGAGCCTCTCAGATTACCCATGGTGGGGATTGTGTCGGGTGACTCCTCAGGGTGGCACTGAATTCCTCGGTCTCCCAGCAGCTTTCTGCCTCACACCTCTAGCAGAGTAAAGATGGGAGAAGCAGGCCTGGTAGGGGAGACCTGACTCCTGGAGTCCTGGTGACCAGCTGGGCCCATGCTGGGGGTCCTTCACAAGGGCTGCTGGGAAGCACAGTGGTCATCTTATAGGCTGGCTTGGTCACACCTCTGCCTCTCTCTGGTTGTCGTGAGGCCTAGATCAGGCAGCTCTCCCTGGTTCCCTGAGGACTTTGCCTCAGCCTGCTTTGAGCCTGTCTGATGTCCTCAGTGTGTCCGTATCCTCAGGAGAACCTGGCTTTCCAGCCCTGTACCCTCGTGCTCTGGCACCTCTGCCCTCGCAGTCCCTACCTCGGTCACACCTCACCTTTCTAGCAGCCCCACGTACTCCCTGTCCTGCTCCTTTCTCCCTGTCACCCAGCCCTCATCTTCTCCAGCCCCTTTTGAAATCCTGAGTTGAGCTGATCAGGAGGGACCTGTTGTCGTGGCTTTGGGCAGACCATAGCTCACACATTTAAGTGCAAGAGCTTCTTCTTGCAGGAGACCCCAGGTCCCTCATCCTCTGTCGGGCTCCTGTGGGAGGACTTACTGGGGTCAAGTGCCAGGAGGTTCGTCCTGCTCTCTGGTGTTCCTGGACTTGTTGGTGGTCGTCTCGTATCATGTCAAGGCGAGAGGCTCCCGGTGTTTGAGGTGCTTCAGTGTTCCCTAGCACTCACCCTTGGCCACGCTGTGCTGTGCAGGACTCCTGCGTAGTGCCCTCTCCCTGTTCTGTAGGCTGCTGCCGCAGCGGCCATCTTCCATCCAGTGAAGCTCTTAGTGTATTGCTGGTTCTCACTGGGAGCTTTGAGTAAATGCTGGTGCCAGGTTCCCCCTGACCAGTTAGATCTAAGCCATGGGTTAGGGTCCAGGCCTCAGTATTTTGAAAAGAGAAGAAAAGTTTTATAAAAAAATTTTTTTAAGAAGCATTTCTGAGCTGATTCTGGTAAGGACTTGAGTGTGTGGAGGGGGAGAGTGTTGGGAACGCCAGGGAAGTCCTGAAGCGCAGCTGTGCGGGGAGAGCCTCTGACTCTAGTGCTGCCGGTGTGGCCGTGGCAGGGAGCCAGGGCATTCCGAGCCTACCGAACTGAGGATCCTGGCCCCAGGTGTTGCTGGCCTGTGTGTGCACCTGCACGGATGTAGAAAGCAGAGCCTACCCAAATGTAGTTACTTGTAAGGCAACAAATAAAAAGTCCATAAAGCAGAGTCGCTTCAAAATTTATCTTTGAGTACATGTGGGTCTTCCTATGTTATTTGCTTTTATCGAGGTACACCATGCCGCCTTTGAACAGTGTTGTGGAGGAACCTACTGCGTTAGTTACAGCAGCCATTACAGCTAAGGGCAAGAGGCTTTAGTTGGGATTTGTTTGGAAATGCAGCCTCTTGGCTCCAGTTCTCACTTGGAAGGAGCATCGCTCTGTCTTCCTTTGGCCCCCGTAACTGCATAAGCTGGAAACTGTTTGGTATGCAAAGCCGGTGGTGGTATTGGTGTTCAGATTCCTCAAGAGCTTCAGAGCCTGTGTTCATGTTGAACATGAGGGCGTGACACCCTCTGGGAAAAGACCGACCCTGCACTGCCTTCAGCACCAGAGGTGCAGGACCTTCATAGGAACACGTTTCTGACTCTGGCAGCAGCATCTCTCACAAATGGCCAGGCCTACTGATAGTAATTTCTACAACCCCTGAGTATCATAGAAATTGCAACTTTATTAGCATCTGCGTGCAGCTGCCATGCTAGACACCCTGACGTTATCCTGTGTAGTTCTCATTACAGTCTATGAAATGGACGCTAGTGCCCCCTTCCTGACAATGAGGAAGCTGGGGCTCAGAGAGCAGTGCTCCAGAGGTGCAAGGGCGTGAGTGGGATTTAAATACTGATCCCTCCAGCTCCAAAGTCAGCGTTCTTCTTCTATCACGCTACTGCCGATGAACATTTTTGCATTAAAAAAAAATACACATTTGGGCTGGAGTGGTGGCTTAGCAGTTGGAGCACTCGCCTGGCATGCATGAGGACCCAGGTTCAAACCCCAGCACCACATACATAGCTAAGTGTCAGAGAAACAAAGGCCAGATGAAAAAATAAAATTGATTTTCCTTCTTTCTCTCTCTCTCTCTTCTTTAAAAAGAAATAAATCCACATTTAACTGATTTAGATATGTTTTAGCAGTTTTGAAATTTTTTTGTCAGAGACACCACTAGTTGATACTGTATCATAACTTCGTGGGGAAACAATTGGCTATGTCTGTTTTGTGGAAAACGATGGTTTGAATTTCTCAATGGTCAGAGTCCAGAAGTACATGGTGGAACCGCCAGGCTGGTGGAGCTGGAGGCTGAATCAGGGAGGAGCCTACATGAGTGTCTGGGGCACACATGCCATGCTACTTGTGTCTTTTCCGGTCTCTCAAATGACTTGATGGATCTGAATATATTCACATCCAAAAATGTGCAAGTCTTCATTAGTGGTCATAAGGGGGATGCTTTTTGAAAATTTTTACTTTGAAATGATACAGCTTTGTGAATTGTTGCAAAGATAGTACAGAGGGGTCCTGGTACCCTCTCCCCATTTCCCTAGTTGTTACATCTTGTATAATGGTTGTAGGAGACAGAACCGGAGAGTGGGTGTCAGTGCATCCTGCAGGTGTAACTCTGTGGAGACTAGGTGGACACTGCATGCACTGTCTCCCCTTGGTTACTGGACTGTTCCTCCTAAGACGGTCTTCCTCTTCCTACCCCTGATTGTAGGCAGGCACTCCTCCACCACTTTCCCTGACCCCAGCACCCACTGCTGACAGCAGAACTGACTGATCAGAAACAGAGCACCTTTTGCTCTCTCAGAGCTTGGAGCTGAATCTGCTCAGACTGGCTGTGGTCAGTGCAGGGTCCAGGGTGATTGTGGTCTCTTCGACCCTCCTCCACTCATCCATCCCACATCTTCTGCCTTCTGTCTTGTGGGCCTCTAGAGAACTGCTTGTGGAACTCAGATCATGTGATGTCATTCAAGGCCAGCCTGTCAGTTAAGTCATTTACCTTAGTGATTGCAGAAGCATACCACACTGTGCAGTGATGTGCACATCAAGGGTGCAGGCTGTTACCTGCGCTGTGTTGACATGAGAGAACTCTGGGCAGTGTCAAGGTCTCCTCCTTACAGGGAACCTGGAGACCTTTACGTGGTGTGCACGGTTTGTGTGTGGGCCTTTGTGCAAATACATATGGATATGTACAGTCCAAAGCTTTCATTGGCTTTTCTTTTATTTTTTTATATATAAAGAGAGAGGGACAGTGAGAGAGAGAGAGAGAATCAGTTTTATTTAGTTTTTCATGTGACCTTCATTTCTCCAATACTTTGTTGTGTACATGGTGCTCGTGTCCTCACACATGCCAGGCAAGGGCCATAACTGCTGAGCCACCACTCCAGCCCCTCGTTGGCTTTTCAGAGGATTACTTGATCCATATGAAGCTTTAAAATCTAGGACTGCATAAAAAGTATCTCTTCTGCATCCCCAGCCCCTGAAAAAAAATCACTTCACTTGTAAATTAGCTGGGAGAGGTTTGTATTAAGTAGTGAGACAAACCATGCCAGGCCAAGAATCTGATTCCCTTAATTATTTTGAGTGTGATATGTGGAAATAAAAAGAAACTGACATCAAAACAATCCAAGCTAAACACAAGATGTGCGGGACATGCTGATGGAGTTTAAATCACACCTGCCGTCCTGTTTGTGTGTGTCTAATGAACAACAGATCCACTGTGTTTGCACGTGGGCTCACTCATTAGCCACACGCACTGGATGGTGACTGCCCTAGATGGTGACCGGCTTACGTAGAGGACCCATGCTGTTCCCAGCACAAGCAGGGACTCGGCAAATCAAAGCCTCATTGTACTTCTTTTTCTCAACAAAGCACTTCGTTGGTTCCTATCTTAAAAAATCATGGTTTGTATAGCTTCAGGGTTGATATTTGAACCACTGATATTGCTATTGATCAATATCCATGAACACCTCTGCTCCAAGAGTGGGAAATATTCATCTGTCTGCTTCCCACACTAGTCTCTGGTGTCATAGAAGGCTCTTGAGATCCCTGAGTGTGGGCTTATGCTGTTCTGTTAAAACATCAGTCCAGTTGGCCAGGAGTTGGCTTTCAGGCATCGATCCTCAGCTAGAATAGCTTTTCACAGAGCCGACTGTTTGTGGCTGCTGTAGGAGTTCAGGCCTCATGGAGCATCGGGACTCTGCTCTGACTTTATTGATGCTTAGCGTTTCCTGCAGCCCCAGGGGCTGTCAGGAGGTGCTGTTCGCCAGCTGAGCCTGGCTTTTCAGGCACACTGGCGTAAAGAGTGAAGGATTATTGCAACTGCCACTTTCTCAGAATGCTGTGAGAGAGGGGCTGGCTGTCCATGTGTAATTTCCAAGTCTTTCCTTTCCCCACCATCTTTTTAATTGGAAGCAGTATTCTGGAGTAGGGTGCCACTAAATTGGAGCCTGGTGCACTTTCTACCGAGACCAAGAAGTGATCCAATGTACTGAATTGGAAATTACTCAGACCCCTCGAGACCTGCAGCAGGTGCTTGGGCTGGCTGGTGCCTTCCACTTGGTTTGCAAGTTGAAGTTGGAGACACTGGAAAACAAATTCCATCAGTTCCTATCTGGTTGAACTTCCTGATGCTCCTATTTTTTCCCCTCTCTTATTTTTTCTCTCCCCCACCTTCCAGTTTCCTTTCTCTATCCAGTTTGCTTCTGATTCAGTGTTACCACTAGAGAAAATACTCCTAAACCATATCGAGGATTGAGTGTGTTACCAATAATCTCACTTTGTTTCCCTGAACAACAGGCCTCTGGCATAGGCTGCTGGCAGAATAATTGTCCATTTCTTCACCGCTGTGACCTGTTTGAAGCAGGAGTCTTCTGGGTGCTTCTTGTTCCCCGAGGTGCCCGCTACCGATCGCTTTCCAGCATTCAGCTGGCTGCTGTTGCTTCTGTAATCAGAGCACTTTGCAGTCTATTCCTTTCTCATCTGTTTTCACAAATCCCCTTTTCCCATTTCTTGCTGATTATTCAGTCTGAAAACTTCTTCCAGGCAGAGCCTTCTCTTCTGTTTCTTTGTATTCCTGGGTATTTTGGGCCGTACTTGCTGTTGGTTAGCTTCGGTGTCATAGTACCTCATAGGGAAGGCCGCTGTGTAAAGAAGAGTCCTTTTTAAAAGGAATTGTTACCTGAACTGCCTTTAAAGTGAAAGCTGTTTTCCTTTTGTTCTGGATTTTCCTGCTACTCACCTGCAGGAGTGAGCAAGGCTGTGTTTCATAAATGCTTTCTCTTTCCTGCAGCCTGTCACTGCCCACTCTGTCCCCACCGTAGCACAGCGCACCAGCACTTCAAAGGTAGGTGGTTCTCCCAGCGTAGTCAGTGCTGAAGTACTCTAATGAAGGACCTTTTGTAGAGATCAGTTGAAACTCAGCCTGTAAATGTGCCAGATGGTGCACTTGAGTTCTAAAATGTACTTTTTTCTAGCATTGATGACTTTTGTAATTCTTGTCACCATTTGGCCATTGAAAAAAGAGTCAAGATTTTTTTTCTTTTAAGTCTCCCTAAGTTGGGTCATTTGACCAAAACTTTTGCATCTCTTTGAGGTGAAATTTCATGAGGTCGTGTGAAGTTTTATTTAATCCTGGAAATGTCTAATTATGGTACAGTTAAATGAAGATTAAGTTGGGTGTAGAACCTGTAATTGACCACGGATTTAACTGAAGCCAAAACTTGCAGCGTGGCGTCTGCCAGAACACAGATGTTTTGCTCATTCTGTCCTGGAGACGGGGTTTGGCCTGTTCTGTTCTGTCTGGGCACCCCATTTTAAAGGACTGTGTTCAGAGACACATTCAGGAACAGAGGTTTCTGGAAAGCATGTTGTGCACTGAAACAGATAAAAGAACTCGATATGTTTAGCAGACTGAGCGGTTAGGAAGAAGGAAGGACTGTACCAGTAGAGGAAAGCAGGCTGGGCTGGAGGAGCTGGAGGGCCAGTGGAGGGTGCACAGTGGAGACTGGTTTCCACCACAGCTCTCCTCCAGGTGGCATCTGCGATGCAGACCTCCAGGCCCCTCGTGCACTGCCCGTCAGGTTTAGAGCAGAGTATCTGCTGCTCCGTGGAGTGCTGCTGCTGGACCAGCTGCACCTTCAAGCCTCACATTTTCCCTGACTGCAAGGAGAGGATATTACTTGGATTCTTCTTGATTCCCATTCCAGGTCACTTTTGGCTTTGTCTACTTATGTTGTTTATGCAGCAGATGAACATGCAAGGTCTTTGGTGTGTTCAAATCAGAATCAGACAATCTTGAGGTCTGAGAGCAAGGTGCCTATCTCAGCAGGTTCAAGACTCAAGTGAGTTATAAAGGTTGAGTGTCGAGGAAAAGGCAGCCTTCTCGGGTGTTCCTATTTGATCTATCAGCTCACTTTCCTTTCCTATAAAATGAGAGTGCTGAATTGTATGTTCTTGTAGCAGGTTCTATTGCCAAAGATGACCTCAGCAATACCTGGCATGCCCCACGCTCTTTTAGATTGATCTAGATTGATCACTGTTACTTCCACTTCAGGAGGTGGAAGTTCCTACCACTTTCGTGCACTTGGGCAGCACGTGACTTGCTTGCAGCTGATAGACTTTGTCCGTGGGGATACTGTGGGGTTTCGAGGCCTTGTGAGCTAGAAGACCTTGAGTCTCAAGATAGGTAGTCCAGCTCTCCTGAGCCTATCCTTCAAGAAAGCCCAGCACCCAGACTGGCCCACCTGGAGAGAGCCTAATTGGTGAGGTGTGCCGGTCCCCAGACCCCCACGGAGAGAGATGGCTTCCTGACCAGCCTCTCCTTTGCCAGCTGTGACAACCTTTAGACAAAAACTCCATGAGAGTTTTTGTCCGGGTGGACAAGACTTCCTTACAGCTCACCCATAGAAATAGGGTGAGAGGGTGAAATGACTGTGACTGTTTTAAGTCAGTAAGCTTTAGACTTTTTGGTGGCAGGGAGACTGCTGGGGATTGAACCCAGTGGTGCTTTACCATTGAGCTACTTCCCAGTTGTTTTTAAATTTATTTTTTTATTTTTTTAATTTATTATTTTTTTTAAAGAGAGAGGGACAGTAAGAGAGAAAGAGAGAAACAACTTTATTTAGTTTTTTACATGGCCTAACATTTTTCACATTGCTCTAACAACACTTAGTTGTGTACATGGTGCTGGTGTTTGAACCTTGGTCCTTGTGCTTGCCAGGCAAGCGCCGAAACCACTGAGCCACCCACCACTCCAGCCCCTATTTTTTTAAATTTTGAGACAGGGTTTCCTTAAGTTGCTGAGGCTGGCCTCCAACTTGTAATCCTCCTGCCTCAGCCTTCTAAGTTGTTGGAATTGTAGGCATGTATCATTGTACCTGGCCCGTGGGGAGATTTCTTACACAGACAACTGAGATGGCCGTCTGGGGATTCATCATCCCTTGTCCTGTACATTGATGGTGAGCTTGGCAGAACCATCTTAACAAGTAGAATGAAGAGATCTTGGTATCTGAGAAGATCTTCTCTCTGGTTCCTTCTGAAAAGGAAATCATTCTGTGGACGCTGGGATTGTAAGTGGGCTCTTAGTTTGATGTGGCTGCATCAAGCCCTTGAGTGGTTTCAGTGGAGGCAGGGAGGTAGCCTCTCTGAGCCCTGCATCTTCACGCCTGAGGATGGTGAGTGATAATGAGTGCTGCGTCACATAAAGCCCTTAGCAAAGGGTCTCAGGCATACTATGTGCCCAGTGCCTCTCAGTTGCTGCCACCAGGATCCTTGTCACCCACACGCTCACATTTAAGATGGCCAATGGTTACTTTCACTGAAGTGTGGATCGATCCATGTGCATAGTTGTGTTACAGTGTCACAAACGTAGCAGTGAAACTCATGTGTTGCTGGCCAGTCCTCCAGTCTTAGTTGTCCAGCAGGATGGCATTTGGGGGCTATCTTGCCATCACAGCAGTGATAACACTGAGGGTTTTAATTAATGTTTAGATAAGTAAAGTTCAAGGCCACAGTCTTCATTCTAATATGATGTCCTCTACAGTCTGGAGTAGAAGAATAGACATTTAGAGTATAAAACATCCACTACCTTAAAAGTGAAAGAAAACGGAAGCAGAGTTCTTCAGCATAAGCAGCAGCAGTTATTGAGTGTCCTTGAGGTGACAACTCTGGGTATAGTTTTCAAAGTGATGGGATGCTCCTCACTGCTCTCCAAAGAGTCCCAGTATCTTAGTGTTCTTAGGTGTGTGTCAAATAGCAGGATCCCAAGGACAGTGTTGAATCCCCTGTACTAAGCAGGACTACTTCTGCCATCACACTGGAAAGAAGTCCAGGTCCATTGATGATAGGTGGGGAAAACAGACCTTTCATGTACATTTTGTAGAGTAGGTCACATAAGAATTTTCTCATTTAAAGAGGGAGCAGACTTCAGACCATCCAGAGACGTTATGGGAAGTTTTCCTTCCGGAGACATTCACCACTGGAGTCAAGTGCCACCAAAGATTCCAGTGTCGGTCCAGTTAGAGACACCAGGAGATTGTCATCCTTCTCCGAGCGGCTCTGCAGCTTTGGAGTGTGCACTTTAAACAGTGTGGGAGTACAGGCCAGGGGGCCTATCAGGAGAGAAAGAATTAACAGCTGAGCCCTGGAAGGCAGGGCTCTCTGGATTCACAGGGCACAGAAGCAGAAGAGCGTGAACAGACCTGTCCTGGTCTTGGACTCCAAGGCCTGCGGGGCCCCTGTGTGTAACTAAATGTGAGAACCCATAGGGAAGGGGAACAGCAGGGTCCTGAGGGCTTCCAGGGTTCACAGGATGACACTGGCGATCATGACGGTAAGCGCTCTTCAGGTCATGTGAAATGTGTCTGTGGTCTCCTCTCACACAGCCAGTGCATGATCTCTGGCTTATTTGGAGGCAAGAAAGCTGGGCTTAAGTGTGGAATCGCACAGCGAAGTCCAGCTCCCTGGAGCCATGCTGTGGCGAGGACCGGGCGGCACGGTAAGCTCACCATGTCTTGGCTGCGTGAACCTTCAAATCCGTCCTCCTCTGCAGTTCAGTCTTGACTTTGTGCTTCCGTGGGCCAGGAGAGAAGCCTGGGGTGCTGTCCAGCTGGAGTGGCTTGGTGTGTGAGGCCAGGGTGCAGAGTGCTCACCAGCCTCGCCCAGTTCAGAGCGCAGGAGAGGTCATTCCCTTGAGCAAGAAGCATTACAGAGCTGGGTTTCCTATTGAGCACAGCTTTTGATTAAAGGAAGAAGAGCGAGATATTGACTTTTCAGTGCCTATTCTATCAGTGGTCTGTTAATCAACAGGATAAATTATTGCTCTTCAGGAGTAGGAGAGGACAGTCTTCGGCTGGAAGGCCTTCTGCCTCTCTTTTATTTGCTTTTCCTCTTTGTGGGGAGAGGATCTTTCCTCCAGCCATTTGCTCCTTAGGGGTTTTGTTAAGGACTGAAGGGAAACTGAAGGGAGCCCTTTTGATTTATCTTCTATCCTTTCCTTTTGGTCACTCCACAGGGCTAAAATAGCCGAGTTGGCTTTAATATGTCGCCATTAGAGACCAAACATTAGCTGAAATAAACCATCATGCCTCACAATGAAAAATGTCCCCTGATTGGCTAATTAATCAGTCAAAGGGGAATGACATGGCTCTCGGCTTGAGGGACTTTGCTAGAGAGAAACAGGCTGTTGATAAATGGTTTTCCAACAAATTCATATATCAAGGAAACTTAGTCATTTTTTAACTACAGTTTGTGTGACTGCAATTTTTTTCCAACTTTTTCTTTTCTGCTGCTCTTGCTGTTTAGGCTACATTTTTGTGCTGTTGATAGAAAAATATAGGATTTTAGATATGAGAAAATAAATGCTTTCCACTTATTCGTGTCTGTTAGACAGATTGGTTTTGACTGTCTGGTTAATCCATATGTGAAAGTCAGGTAGTTTTCCCCAAAATTATTTATGAAATTATCCTTTCCTGGCTTTCTTCAGAGTTAAGGATGTTCCCATTCCGGTCGGCACTGCCCATTTCTAGCTGCTGCTGGGCAAATTACTCGACCTCTCTGGGCTTCCATTGCCTGGTCTTTAAACTAGGGAGAGGGACCATGAGATTGTCACCTGCCAGGGTAGTGGTGAGGAGCAGGGGATCGTGTACAGGATTCAGCAGTGACTGCACATAGAGAGACTCTCTAAATACCTCTTGCTCTTTTGTGATCACAGTAATACCTGCACACACATGTAAAAATGGTGCCCCACCAAACTTCTAATAAGAAAGCTGCTCTTCACTCACATCCCTCACTGCTTCACCTCCCAGCTCCAGAGTCTTTTCAAATCGTGTGATGTTTACCTTTACATTGTAATGTAACATTTCACACTGGCATTACTTGATATTAATTGTTAACATCAGCCTCTGTTTAGCTAGATTAGGATTTAGGCCTCTCTACCAATTGCTAATGTATGTATTATAATTATTTGTTACTTGGCACTTATTTTTTTTGACTATGAAAATATTGTTCCCTGCTAAGGCATATGGTGTGCTCTAATGACATTCCCTTTTACATTGTGGGTCTTCTGGTGGTAAGCAAAGGCTTCTATGAATCCATGTGGCTTTTCGCACACCTCTAGTAGGCCCCGGAAGACCACCCTGCTGGCCTCCCCCTTCCTGCCTGCTCTGCCTGTGGGCTGGCCACACCCGTCGTGCTGCCTTGGCCTTCACCTTGCTCCTCTCGGCCTCTGTCCTGAGCCCGTCTCCTCACTCACCCACCCACCAGCAGCTATCTGAGAAGGATACAGTTCTGAAAAATCTTTGCAGATATCGTGTGGAAGTGGATGTAGGGCTGTGGGCTGCGGACAGTTTTCCTGGGGAACTGTGAAGGCAGCACCACTGTGCTCTCAGGGCCATCACTGGCATGCGGCTTCATTCCTTTGTGCATGCCTGTCTTCTTGTCTCTGCTGCAGGATCCTCGTTCATGGGATGGGAGCTGGTTGGGTGTTTTTATTCACCAGACACTTCGTACCCTTCCATCAGTTCTGGAAAATCACCTTTTATTTGTTCCTTCATGATTGTCCCCTCTTCTCTGGAAGTCCTTAGTTGCATGGGCATCTTGGATTTTTCCTCAGATTTTTCTTTTGTCTGATTTTCTATATCTTTCCTTGGTCCTGTATTTTGGTTTGTAAGAGCTATCTCTCATTGTCTGATTGTGCCTGTTTGTTTAATAGCATCTGCTCATTTCGTGGATGCTGGGCCTCTACCTAACATAGCGAGATTCGCGGGTTGTTTGCCTTTTCCTGCAGAGTGCCTCTCTTTTTTGGTTTTTGGTTTTCTACCTTGTTGAAGGATTCCCTTCTGCTCCAGTGGCAGAGTCGTTGACGGGAAGCCTATTGGGAGCCCTGTTTGTAGAGGTGGCCTTCTTAGCTGCTGAGTTTCGCTGTAGAGTGATGGCAGGAATTGGCCCCTTCAGTAGGGAACCCAGACGGCAGATGTGCAGGTCTGTGTCCTGGTACAACCTCTCTGGGACAGCACTCTAGCCTGGGGGACTTGGGCCTGGCTCATGCCCTGACCTCCCTGTCAGCTGAGTCTCTTCCCTGCCTTCCAACCCCAGTTCAGAGCTTCCTAGTTTGAGTCCCTAGAGATCATACCTTCTGTCACTTTGCATGGTTTTATTTTAAAGGAAAAAAATGGCTGCTCTTCCCTGTTCTATAAACTGGGTAGCCCTTGCCCAGGGGTATCCAGCAAATAGACACTAAACAAAAGGAGTTTAGAACCCCTATGGATAGCCCTTTCACATCAAAAGAAAAATCTAGTAAAAGATTTAGCGATGTTTTTTTCCAGTAAGCTAATTCCAAAATGTAATAAACCATTTTATCTCAGAATACTTGGGAGGGGTGAGGGTAGCAGCCAGTTTCGAATCCTGACCCTGGCAGTATTCCCATTTAAAAACAATAACAACTTGCTCTATTTTCTCTTCAGATACACTTTCTTATAGGGTGTGTTTAAGCTGTCTTGGTCTAGAAATAATCTAAACTTTAGAATATCCATGGTTGGTGCACATTCCTCTTAACATTGTCTCCTGCCTTCACCTCTTAAGCGTGAGGCTGATAAGCCCCCCTTGGAAGTGAAGCAGGGGGTACTTTGTTCACTGTGTTTCCTCAGCACTTGTAGTGATTGCCCCAGGAGTTGAGCCCTGGGGATGGGCAGAGTGCTTGCTGTCTAAAGCGTTCCCACCTTCCCAGCTCAGCCGTGTGGAGTGATCGCAGCAAGTGCTCTGAGCCTCCAGAGTTTGCGCACTCCTCGTTCTACCCCGACCAGGAAGCCTTTGTGTGTGAAGGCAGCGGGAGGCCACCAAAGGGCAGGCTTGGCCCTGCTGCAGGTTCACACGGGAGAAAGGCTAATGAAAGCTGTGGTTAGATGTCAAGGTCGACACACGAATGATTCACTCTTAAACCTGTTGGTAGCTGCCATTGTGACCTTGAACCACATCTTAACTTCTCCAGGCCCGGGTTTTGGATTAAAGCATTGGAGGGTACCTTTATACAAAGGTGATGCCCAGAGTCTAAGGGAAGAAAGTAAAAGCACTCCGTATGTTCTGTCGCTGCCTCTTATTCACCTGGAGTGGGCAGACTTTTCCTTTTGACTGTGGCATCCGGTTGGACCGTCAGCCTCTGCATGTCTCCTTTGCTGTAGGTGGAAGCATTCCTAGTCCTTCTTACCTGTGAATTCTAATCCTAGGTAGCCTCTCAAGCACCACTTTTCCTTTTTTTAAGGCATCCTGTCATCATCTCTTTTACTGTCCAGTGTCAGTAGTCCCCTATGTGTAACAAATACGAAACTTCGGACCCTTGACTGACCACCCTTTTGTGTCTCCTGAACATAGTGCCCCCTGGCCTTGGCCACTTGGCCTGCCTGAGCACCCTGAGCCCTGTTGAGTGTGTATTACTGCTTCTGTGCTAGGTTCTGTCCTAGGCTCGAGGGATGCTGCAGTGAACGGAACAGATGGGCGTCAGGCCTGCTGGGAGTGCACACGGTGAGGTCTCCCTGGCAGGTCCCTCGTCCCTGCTCCTCCTTTCACCCACTCCAGTGGTCTGAATTTGCTGATGCCTGGCTGTGTGCTGCCTTGACTCCCTGCATCCCATCATCCTAGCAGCTGTGCCTTACGGCTATACCCATGCACCAGAGGGCTCTCCACGTGCCCTTCATGGTTCCTGGCCCTCTGTCTGAGTAGTTGCTCACTGGGTGACTGGTAACTGGGAGTTAGTTGGTAAAATTAAATGGACAGACTTAACTTCTTTAATGCTCATGGAAATCAAGTGTATTGATTCCCCAACTCCTTAATTGATAACCTATAAAATAATTTTCTATTTACTACTAAAAGTCATATACATTATCCATTATATTGAGTTATTCAAACTTTGCTTCCATAGTAAATCTGTTCTCACTAGGGAAAAAAAAGGAATTTTCAATACTAAAAAAATCTTCCGTCTCACAGATGAGGGTTAGTGCCATGGCCCTCAGAGCTTGTGTGCCACTGACATGATGACAAACCCAGGAAGTGTTCTTGCCAGAGTGGAACCTAAATCCATTCGTCCCTTGAAGTAGTCTTTGGTCACCTGATGCAGGGCTTGCAGACTTAATGACCACACAAGGAAACAAACAAATACAAAACGTGGGGCCAGGTCAGGACAGCCGACCCAGTTCCCCTGTAAGTCAGTGGCGTAAAGGAAAGGGGCAGTGGGGCAGATGGAGTGCTGGACCCCAAGTAAGTGAGTAGCCAGGCACAACGTGGGGCCTTGTGTGGGTCCTGTTTGGGTCCTGTTTGAAGCAGACATACATAAGACAGCTGAAGTCTGGTAGGTGTGTATTAGATGTACCAAGGAATCTTGTTAGATGTGCTAATGGTACTGCAATTGGATAAGAAGATTTTCATACTTTTAATGATATACACAGAAGGATCAGGGCTCACATGACTTAAGTTTGGGATTTGTTTTAAAATACTGAAGCAGAGAACAAGGGAAGGATGTAACAGTGTGGCAGAATGTTATTAGTTGTTGATAGGAGTGGTGGAATTCACTAATTTTTTTGTGTATTTGAAAATATTCACAGTAAATTTCTTTTAAAAGTGTCCACAAATGACATTAATTAATACTTGCTTAGCTCCACGAGAGGATGGTTTAATTATTTTGGGTGGTAAGTTCAGAATGTCATGATCATCCTTCAGGTACAAAGTTGATAATGCCCCACTTATTTTTGTCCTAGTTTATGCCTTCAGGGAATCTACGAAAACTTCGGGTAAAGTGAGTAGGAGAATAGAGGTGGAAGAATGTGTTGTGGAGACTCAATGTCTTGGCTCTTGGGTGGAGCATCGTGCCCCAGTGCTTTGAGCACCCTCCATCCCTAGAAGTCTACACATCCTGCCCAACCATCGTCACCTGGCCACATGGGGTAGAGTAAGATGTGGCTCCTCCTGGGCTCACTAGCATCTCTCTTCCGTGGCTGCTAGGGGAGTCAAGGCTGGGAGCAGTAAGCAGCTTGGAAGGCCTAGAACTGCAGAGTACCGCAGCGGGCTGCTGTTGTCATTTGACCCATGGCAAAGTCCTAGAAGGGGGAGCAAGTTCAAAAAGTGGTTGTTTATATTGGGGATGGAGGGGTGGGGTGCAGAAGCTGTTCCCGGAAGCTGTCTGGCATATCCCAATTTGACTGCCATCCTGGAGAAATTGTTCCATACACGTGGGGTTGCCCCTTCTCCGTGGGCTGCAGCACTGTGTCTCTACTGTATGCGGCACTCACACAACTTTGCTGGGCCAACGTGACCCACATGCGGCCAGCCCCGTGAGCCTCATCTTGAACTCCACTGCATGCTCCAGAGGAGGAAGCTCCTTGCAAATGTGTGACTTTCCTGCCTTTCCATTCTCCTGAGCTGCCCTTTTATTTGTTCATTTCTTTGAAGTCTTTAGGTTCTTTTCTTCGTGTGCGTTTTCCAGTTTATCCATAATGTGTGGTGTGACACGTACATGTCTTTTACTTCCCTTTCATGGTGAAGGAACAGTACTCTCATTTTGCCACATTTTGGTGGCTCTTGTGTCACAAGTTTTTCTTTGTCATTGTGACCAGCGCATCCATGGCCAGTGACAGAGGAACTTTATCTTTAGATGGACAAGCTTGTTCCTCCAGCAGTCAGGAGTCTTGAGATGTTAATCACAAGTTCGAAGCTTCTAGGAGTCAAGTTAGACTGACATCAGAATTTCTTAGCTTGGTACATTTTGGTGACAATTGATGTTTCCAGGTATAGTCAAGCACACCTGCAACCTCTGATGCAGGATGGAAAGTTCAAAACCAGCCTCAGCAACTTAGTGAGACCCTGTTCAAAATAAAACACAAAAAGGGTGGGGGATATGGCTCAGTGGTTAAGTTCCCCTGGGTTCTGTCCCCTGTGCCAAAAAACAAAAACATCAGAGACGTAGGTTCAAGTACCAAAAGTTTCTCCTTTGATTTTCAGGAAGGGAAACTGAGGTACACAGAGGTCAAGCCCATGGAGCTGGGCCTAGAGAATTCCAGCCCAGCATCTGAGTGAGGGTACACATCTCTAACCTGGCCACTTACTTGCTCTGAGTCCTCCCCCCTTTTTTTTCTTCCTTTCTTTCTTTTTTTAAGAGCGAGAGGGGCAGTGAGAGAGAATCAATTTTATTTAGTTTTTCACCTGGTTTTCATTGCTCTGACACTTAGTTGTGAATTTGGTGCTAGGGTTCGAACCGGGGTCCTCGTGTATGCCAGGCAAATGCTCCAACCACTGAGCCACTGTGCTGGCCTTTCCTCTGACCACTGTCACTGGTGATTTGGGTCTGATGATTCTTGGTCTAATAGGGATAATTTCTTCTTTTTTCAGAAGACAATTTTCAGAAAACTGTCTTCTCGACAGCTAGCACCAGGAGGTGCTACTGAGCAGTGCTGGCATCACTGCCACTGTTCCCAGCTCTGGAGAATCAGTCCCCTGTGGTCTTCTTACCCGTAACTCTGGCTGGGGCTCCAGAAGTTAGCATGTTTAACAGCTCCCAGGTAATCGTGATGTGTAATTTCAGAAATATGGACTGGGCATTAGACTCAGAAGAATTCACCTCTCCTGATTTAGAAAAGGTGAATTCTGCTTTTAGAAAGTTGTGAAAGCAGTTGATAGAGAGGTAGAAGGATTTAGGTTCACCAGCTTGCTGCCCTGGACTGCGCCCAGATACTCACCTGTGCGGCTTCGGAGTTGCCTCGTTGACACTTTATTTGGGAGTCCTAGCCAAATTATGTATTTTCTCTTTAATAATTTCCATTGTTACTTTTTACCTGTATCACATGAAACTGTGCCTTCATATTGACCTTTTTTAACCTCATGCTGGTCAGAAATGGGTAAAAGCGGTATGTAGTCATAGTACCTTAACCTGACTGGTTTCCGGTTATGCTGGGGGAAGGGGACAGTGCTTCTCAGCATTTCATTGATATGCATGTGCACGCCCACATGTTCCTTATCACTTCAGTTGTCACTTAACAAACTGCCCAGGTCAGAGGTGCTCTAGGAGAAAGTCGGTTACATTTTCCCAGGGTTTGGCTGACCAGTTTATCCCATGTCTTGCCAACACCCAGGAGCACCTGTGTTGATGGGGCACATGTGGCATGGGCTCGCCTCTCCATCTGCTCTTCACTTCTAGAGTGGCTCTTCCTCCTGAAAAGTCAGTCCCATTCCTTGCGTTCCCCTCTCTTAAGAGTACTTGCTTTTAATTTTGGTGACCGCAGTAGTTCAGCTCGTCATTCAAGTGCATTAGGTGCTGAGATGACTCTGAGCTTGAGGTGTCAGCCTGTTTCTTCTCTCCATCAGGTGCAGAAAGGACATGAGTTCCTGTTGCATTGTTTCCAAATTACCAAATGTTGAAAGGAATAATTAGGAATTATTATATTTCTGTGACTGAAAATATGTCACTAGTTTTCTTTTTCTTCAAGTTGATGTGGGAGGCTTTTGGTCACAGTGATCAAGTTAAAGTAGATTTCAGGTGCCCCTGATGTTTTTCTGTGCTTAGGTTTCTTCTAAATCTGTGATCGCAGACTTTGTCTTTTTATTTTGAATAAAACAATAGTGTACTAGTATCCTTAGACTGCAGTAATCCGCATGACAGAGGCTGCCTTCAGAAGGTTTTAGCGTTGGCTAGCTGCTTGGCGTAGCACTCTATTTGTGTAACAGATGAGTAGAGACCGCTGATCAGCTCCAGCTCTGCCCAGCGGGTTTGAGCTGAGTGCAGATGAGTGATAGTGGTCCCCTACTCTTATTAGCAGGTTTTTAGTGATAATCTGAAGTCTTGCAGCTTTGGGGAATTTTTGTTTTGGAGAGTACAGAATGAACATTGTCTCCTTCCAGATCCTTCAGGTAGCTGGGGATTGAATAGCGAAAGCCGACTCCGGTTAAAGTGACTTGGAGTGCCAAGAGCCATGCACACACTCCCGCCAGCTGTCACCCCACTTTACTAGGCTGCAGATGGCTGTGTGTTGGGGGAGGGGAGACCTGGACCAGATCAGCTTCAGTTTAAGCTGTGGTCCTTTTCTTTTGGTTGGTTCTTACTGTCAGCATTGCTTTACTGCAGGATTTCCCAAAATGTGTTCCCTGGAACAATAGATGTTGCTAATAGTGGGGGTGGGAACTGATGGTTGTCATGTCTCGTGCTTAAATTTATCTAGGAAACACCAGATTAAACATGTAATTATGTAACAAAGTTTCTGTTGCCTCCTCTTTAGAGGCTTTTACTTGGCAATGAACATGACACCTTTCCAAATTTCTGTGGAACCCTCATTTTATGGCTCCTAGAATTAAGTTGAGGAAAGGTGTTCTGGGTCACTAAAGGAAGAAATCACTGATTTTAAAAAGTGTAGGCAGAGTAATTGGTTTTTCTCAGCTTTAGAGTGAACCAGTTTCCCAGGACTTGCATGTCCCACCTGTTTTCGTAACGCCCCCCGCCCGCTCCCCATAACTGAGGACCTCCAGTGGCTGCCTGAAACCATGGTTAGTACTGTTATGCTATTTTTTCTTAGATGTCCTGTAGTGTTGTCATGTGGTGACAGCAGGTTTGGTTCCCAGGTTCCTCCTTAGGATCACTACCCATGCGCTTTGGGACCATTATTATGTAAAATGAGGGCCTCTTGAACAAGCACTGCAATACCACCACAGCTATCTGATAGCTGAGACAGCTACTCAGTGACCAGCAGGCAGTGGCATGAACAGTGTGGATACCCTGGATAAAAGGTTGATCCGCATCTCCGGCAGGATGGTGCAGAATCTCATCACACTACTCAGAACTGTGAACAGTTTAAAACTTGAATTGTTTAGTTCTGGAATTTTTTATCTGCTATTTTTGGACCATGGTTGACCTCAGAAACCATGGAAACTGAAGCGACAGAAAAGTGGGACTTACCGTCTTAGATGCTTTAAGGAAAATACATTGTAGAACAGCACCTGGAAGGGATATCTAGTAGCTAGGTCATCCAAATAGAGAATTATTATCATCCCTTTTTCCTGGAAGGTGGACTGAGGGCCAAGTGAATATTATGATAAAGGTTGGAATATAAGAGAAAATACAGAACTCTTATAACATTTTTGCAGATTATCTGCACTCTGGTTGAAATTAATCAAAATTCCTTCATTTGATGCAGAGGGGCCTTTGCCTTTTGTGTGCCTAGGGTCTTTGGGTTTGCAGCTTAAGTTCTCCCCCAACTCCCTCTGTGTGCTCTCAGGCAGGGAGTGTGCTCTTCTGACGGTCAGTAGCTGCTCCTTTAGGAATTTTCCATCATTCTCATTTGAACCCACTGGTCCTCCAAGTCCCTAAACTGTCACCGCTTAGCATCAGAGTCACCTACCAGTTCTCTTTATGGAACACATGTAATTTCCTCTGTGACTCTAATAGTTTTTCTTAAACTACCTTTAGACAGTTAAACAAATTGCTCTGTTTTGTTCATCCATATAAATTCTTTGTTCCGGTAAATGGGACAGAAACATAGGCATCATGGAAATATTTCAAGTGATATTTATGAATAGGGACTTTTGTTGTTTTGGTGACTATCATTTGGCATTCTCTAACGTAGAGTTGATTTTAATTTGAAAAGTGAAATTTTTCACCGTTACCTATTTAGGCAATGCAGTGTACTCGAGAGTCTTTTTTTTTTTTTCTAATAATCAATGGGTATAAAAAGTAAGTCATGAAGTTACAAACTAAAGTCTTGTTTTTTACATGGGGTGACATTGGAGATTTTTGCTGGTATCTTTAGGAAGGATCCTTTCTGCTTCCTTGATTGAAGGAGCTAAGAAAGACAGCCCAAAGGTGAGCCAAGTTCTGTTTGTGGCCAGGCCAGAGAAATTTCGGTGAACTTATTGGCTGAGGTGAAGATATGATAGCTTTTAGCCCTACATTGTTGATGGTTTTTCTCACTATCAAAGTGATAGCATTTTCACTAGTCCAAGTGACTTTTTCCATTTAGTGAATTAACCTTAGGATTTTGCATTTATAAAGTCAAAAAGCTTTTGGATTTGTTTTTGATTCTCTGCCTGTTCACTTTCTAGACGGCCATAACATTTTCCCTGTAAGTATTTGGAAACGTGAGATGTGCTTATTTCAGGATTCTGCCTCCTTTATCACCATCTCTCTTCTTCAGTAATGTTGAAGTTCCCAATCTGACATGAACAGGAAACTTGCCCTGAATAAATACAGTAGATGAATGGTCTCTCTGTTCTGGGAGGACTTCAGAGCACTTTTTATATTTGATGTTACTAAAAGCAAAATGTCATCTAACAATGTTTATGCACTGACATTTTAGTTTTAAATCTTGAAAGTCCAATTTGAAGGCATCGTCCCACTCCTTTAGAACTAATAGCAAGCAATATAGTTTTTACTCATAAGTCAGTGTAGAACAAAGCTACTTCATGCAAATAAATAAAAACTATTTTGGGGTCAAGGTTAAAAGAGATATTTGTGGGACTGTTTATGGGACCTATATGTTGTAAAATAAAATTGTAATTAAAAATTTCAATTACGATAAATTACCAAGGATTGAGCATTAATACTTTCATTGTTAACAGCTCATTCCTAAAAACATCCCTCATCGTTACTCCATGATCTTCTCATTTTTGAAGAGAAAAACTAGCGAAGTATTGTCATGCTAATGACAAACAACTACTAAACAATTTAGCAAGTCCTTTTTTAAAGTTTACATTTGTTCAGATTTGAAACTGTTGCTAAATCTTTAGACAGAGCTGTTTTGTTATAGCTTTCACAGACCCCAGTTGAATTTGTTTGCCTCTTGTTTGGATCTATTAATGGATAGTCATCGCAGTAATGTTTGTTTTAGGTTTATCTTAAGTTAAATCTGTACAGGTAATAAGAAATATACTAAAACGCTCCTGAGTGACTCATGTTATCATGATTTATTATAGCAACATTAATTGTATTCATGTTGCTGCTTTGACAAGAGATCCTGAGACAGAATGACTCGTAAACTCACTCTGCCTTTTATTTTTCAAAGTAGAGTTGTTTTTGTTTGGCTTTGAAATTGACAACCTTTCATAATTAAAATTAGAACAAATGTCTTCATTCCAACGGACATGTGTGTCCTTTCTTTAGTATTAGCTCACTTGAAGCATTTTATCAGAAAATAATGGTCTTGGTCAAAACATTTGAGCCAGGAACCCAGCTCTTGGCTCAGAATATCTTGACATAAATAATAATTAGGTTTGAAATTTTTTTGTAGGCCAGCTAATGTAGATACTGTGCTCTATAAAACGGTTTAGGTAATGCAAGCTCTAGGAGGTACAGACTGAAAGGCAGGCAGGAACTGTGCATGCCTCTAGAAGCTTTGATGGTCGGCATTTTATCTCACCTCTGGGAGAGCCTGGTGCCTGGAAGGCACTCAGCAGATGCTGGGGAGGGTTAGGGTAGGGCGCTGAGGAACTCATCCAGGGAAAGAGTTGGACATGTCTGGCGATGAGACTCTAGAACAGGGTGAGGAGAGGCGCGGAGTCAGCCTCCACCTGGCGATGGAGGAATGAACTAAAAGTGGCATCTGAAGTCAGAATGGTCACACATATGTGTGGCCATGTGTGGCATATGCTGTGATATCGCAATTGTGATGTAAGTAGTTCACGCTGGTTGGAACCATAAGGATGCCACATGGAATGCCATTTCCTACTAACAGAGTCCCGTGCTTGCAGACCAGGTCTCATCACAGCGTAGAGCAACCCTGACCCTTTGGCAGCTCTTTACGGACTAAATTCACCTGTAGATACAACTGGTAGTCCTAAGGTCCTAAAAATACCATTGATAAACCTTACCTGAGACCCTGTGGACTCGTGTGCCATGCCATGTGAAATCTGTCAGGAATGCAACCACTAAGGGTATTTTTCCTAATGGCGAATCTGCTTTCCTTCATCCACTTATCCTGTGACCAACTCCTGAGCATCCACTGTGTGCCGGGAGCTAATTCTGAGCTCTGGACCGTGAGGACGAGGCAGGGTCTGACAACAGGGTCTCACGGTGCCATGGAAGAGAGAGATGGTGTATCACCAGGTGCAGTTTGATAGCTGTTGTAGTGGAGGTGTGCACATGGCGTGGGCCACCTGCCCTCGTAAGGGCTTCTGCTGTCCTACAAGAGCATTGTCCTGGGTGATCTGGAAAGGATAGTGGGTTAGGCAGAGAAGCAGTGGGAAGGGTTTTCGAGCAGAAGTATCCTGTGAGGAACCTGCAGGTGGCTGTGAGGCATCGAGGGTCCAGGGCCACCCGGGCCTGCAGTGCCTGTGCACATCTGATTGCACAGGTCCTAAGTAACTGGACCTTTATCCAGACTACAGGAGCAGGAGCAAGTACACATGAGTGCCCGTGCTGCCCCTTGCTGTCCTGAGTGCCACTGGAAGGAAGGAGCAGTTATGGCCAAAGCAGGGAGTGCGGAGTTTTTCACTGTTCCACTATGTACTGGGCTGTCCATGGCAGAGATGGAGGTGGGAGTAGGTGGTCCTGAGAGCCACCAGGCCTGCAAAAGCTACATTCTTCTGGTCAACGTAGAGGAGGGACAGGAGTTCCACAGAGGCTTATGGGGGGCTGTAGTGGCACCTTAGGCCATGTGTGAGTCCTTTGCCTTGGGCAGTACCGGAGAGAGGCCACCACCCTTCCCACCTTACCTTTCTTCCAGGGAGGACATTTGGTGCATGATCAAGCTCATCCCACGGAGACACATGGGACCTGCAGATAATGCAAGTGCTTCAGCAGCAGCCACAAAGATAAGGGCTAGAGCTCCCCAGACAGCAGAAACCTGCCAGCCCTCTTTAGAGAATAGAGTCAGGCTTCCTGCTTTGCACTGACACCTAAATTCTCAGGGTAGCTTCACAAGCATGTTTCTCTGGTCACCGCTATTTCCTGGGCCTAGATAACCAGCTGGTGTGCCATGAGAGGACTGTAAGTGTGGCAAGGTATGGATCTGCTCAGCCCTGGGGGTGGCCAGCTAGAGCACCTGATGCCTCTGGCAGGTTACCTCCCACTCCCATGGGAACCAGCTGTGTGCAGCTGCCCTCGGAAGCGGCACGCATCACCTGCGTTTGTGCCTTCTTGAGGAGGGCTGGAGGCCACTGTCAGCTTCATGTTCTTGAGAGGCAGGTGGCCTTGAAAGAAAACGAAGTCTTGTTACCTGTTAGTTTTGATTTGGGGGGTAGGTGCTGCAAAATGAGCCTAGACTCCAATGGTGGCCAGGGGCTTCCCCCAGAGAACCCATTAAACACTTGCCAGGAGCTCAGCCTTCCTCTTTGAATGTGACTGAGAGCTACAGAGGGGTTTGGAGCATAGGAAGGGCATGGTTGTTTAACATTTTAGGGAGATCATTTTGGCTACAGGAGTCAGTAAATAATAATAATTGGGAAGGGCAGGACTAAAGGTTAAGAAGCAGCGGAAGCTTCCAGAGAAGCATGGGAATCCTAGGCCAGAGCTGTGGATTGGAGCTGGAGAGAGGATCCGACCGGGGGATGTGTGGCAGGGCAGAGGCTCCCTGCCTGGAAGGTGGAGCCCGGCCCCCTGGAGAGGAGTGCAGGGCAGGGCAGGTGTGGGGGCGAAGCAGGCAGCCTGGCTGTCCCAGGCCTGCCTTGCAGCCACACCCTTGCTTCACCCCTCCCAGCGCTTTTGCCTGTCTCTCTTCACACCTGCTATTAACTGGTTCTTCTTATATTTTGGCTGAGGCTGTGAGCTTTTTCCTTATATTTTTTTGCATACCATCCATGTCTACGGAAGTGCTGCCTCCTTTGTGTCATGTCTTCCTGATGAGCCTCCTCGTTTGGCTGCTCTGTCCTGTCCTGTCCTACACTCTGCTGGAAGGCTCTGTGACTTGACTTTGTCAGACTCCCTGCAGACAGAGACTGTGGGTCTTACCCTGGGAAGAACCTTGAGAGGGGCCTTGAGACCTCCAGAAGTGCAAGTGTCTAGCAGAGAGTGTGGTGTGAGCAGCTGCCACCTGTGACTAGTGCAGGGACAGGGGCCAGCACCTGCCACTTGGGTGAGACAGCAGGCCAACCTCCTAAGTGTTGTTCTCTTTGTGGAGAGAGAGCTCTGCCCTAAGCTTGTAGGATTTGTTTGTTTTGGCATCCATTTTAGTTCAGATAATTTTATTATTATGAAAGCAGTAAATGTCCACTCTAGAAAAATTAGGAGCCATAAATATGCCTTAGGAAGAAGGAACAAAGCCATCTTGGGCACAATCAGAGGTGATGTAAGGAGAAGCCTGGCATGAGGAGGGGTGTGGGTTAGGTTAGGTGGTAATGGTACCATCCTGTCTATCCAAAAGCAAGGTCATAGTGGAACACATTCTGTCTCTTTGGGAGCTTCAGTTTGAGGCCCTGCCACTGAGCCTGTGGCATGCACTGCTATGGCCCCTGTGTTATTGAAAACACCCCTAAAATGCCCCTCACTGCCCCTGCACCCTCTGCAGTAAAAGGGAGATCTCGTTGGGTCAGAGCGTAGAGTTGCAGTTCCGAGGCCGCCTGTGCAGCGTGGCACCTGTTGTTAGTGAGAAGGTGCTGACTCTTGAATCTGCTAAGAGAGTGCATCTTCCATGCCACCCCACCTCTGTGGGTGATGCTTCACATGTGTGTGTATAGCAATAGAGTGTGTGTCCCCGTAAATGCACACAAGCTTATCTGTCACCGTGGCTCTATAGAGCCGGGGTGGGGAAGGAAGGGATTCATGCGGCAGGCTGCCCTCTCATAGCCGGCCCCTTTCTCCTCATAGCCAGGGCTCCCAAGTTCCTCCTATCTGCTGTGGGGGCTGGGTACCCCTGAGCGGCTCTGCTTTCCCTTCCCCCTCCACCTTCATCCTATGGCACTCATCCCCTATCCTGCCTTTCCCAAGCTCCTCAGTTTGCTGGTATTACATAATATTCCTGTTAGCCTCAGTTCCTGTTTTGCCTGGGAGAGGAATTATGACTCTCTCAGGGAAAAACCCTGTTCTAACATTAGAGTTAGTGTGACCTCACAAGGGAAGCGCACAGCTCCTGCACCTCTGTTCCTTGTGAGTCAGCGCACAGATGGATCACCTTTCTGCTGGGCTGGCTTCCCTTGGCTTGGTCTCTTCTGTGGGAGCCCACAATTCTTTCTCTCGTGGTAGCGGAACTTCCAGGCTTTGCTTAGGCTGCTTAGGAGCGTGTGGGTCACCTACTGCGCTCTGGGAAAAACTCCCCTTATGCTGTCCAGCAGATGGACATTGGGTTTGTGCGCCTTCTTATTATGGAAAATTTTCAGTGCATGGAGAAGTAGAGAGTAATGAGTCTGTGTGCCCTTCCCCAGCGTAATCTCTTAGAGATAAGGCCTCTTAAACACACACAGTCACAGTGCCTACAAAAGTGAGTTCCTCAGTGTCATCACATACAGTCAGCATGCGATTTGCGCAGCTGTCTCATAACTTTTTAGTTTGTCTATGTGTAGAACTGGGGTTCTAACAAGGCCTATATGTAGCAATTAACTGACAGTGGCCTTTATACCCCTTTAATCTGTGTGTTTGTGTTTCTTCTCTCTTCTTTGGAATGGACCAATGAAGATTTTAGGGGTTCATTGTCTTAACAAAATTTCCCATATTCTGAATTTTATAGATTTTTCTCCTCATAGTATTCTTTAGTGTGTTCACTTTTTATGGAAACCTTTCACTGAATCTTTCTCTTCCTCTTCTCTCCTCCTTCCCTCCTCCTCCTCCTCCTTCATCTCATCTCCTCTTTCTCCTCCCCACTTGGTGCCAGAGCTCAGTCCCAGGGCCTTCCACCTTCTTAAGCCAGCTCTACCTCAGAGCCATAAACCCAGCCCTACACTGGGTTATCCTTTGACTGCCATCTCTATTGGATCTACTTTTATCATTAATTTCCCTCTTGCGTCTCCTTAGCAGGTAAGTGGTTCCTGCTGTCCTGTACTTTACAATGTAATCTAAAGGGTAATAGTTCATGTCATAATTTCTTCTTAAGTACTATCGCAAATAGCAATTATGAATGTGATATGCCAAATATAGATGTTTCTCTATAGCACAATTTATATATCCTTAAAAATGTTATTTTTGCAAAGTTCCACATTGAAAATAACAGAGCTTATGGAAAAATAAGTGTTGCCTTGTGAGATAATTCGCTCAGATCAGATGACTTGCAGGGTCTTAAAACATGATCAGGCAGTAGAAAGGACACACTGGCTACCGTTGCTGAGATACTAGCAGCAGAAGGTGGGGCACTGAACCAGTGGGGTTGCCACTAAGTTGGGAGACATAGGTGCCATCCCTGAATGACTGAGAATGCAGTGGGATGTGGGACCCTGGGTACAAGGATGCTGCAGCCGATGCCCTGGGACTGGTGTGTAGGAAGCTTGCAGGAGGTGATGTTGGCTCTGCTGGGGTGGGGGCCGGATGGGGTGGGCAGAGAAGGCCCGCAGTGGGGACACAGGGTCTAACCATAGGGAGCTCTGCAAAACTGTCCACTTCTTTGGAGGGGCTGGGCCTTTGTGCCCTGCAATGACCAGTGAACTGGTCCACGCCTGCTGTGTCCCCAGCAATGGGGGGCTGACCTCAGCAAGCTGAGCCAGACGAGAAGTGCAGCCTGGGGAGCAGGACAGCAGTGCTTATTCTTCAGTTTCTCAGAATAGGCGGTAGGGGCCTCCTATGCAGCGGCCACACCAAGAGATGTCGAGTTTTTCTTTCTTTCTGAAGATTTTAATTCTGCTCACACTGTCCCAGGACTTGCCTAGGAAGGTCACATGAGAACTGCACAGCTCCCCACCTTTTACTGGCACCATTCCCTGTGTGCCAAGAAGGCTGAGCTGCATGGTGTCATGCAGATAAATGTCGAAGAACCAACCGCATGGAGGAGACTCGGGAGCACGCCAGGGCCTCTTCACTCTTCACTGGCTTTAGAATATAGTAATGCTGTTTGAGGGTTTGGCTTTGACGTTCAGGTATCAGGTTTAGTTATCCAAAAAAGTTTACCTCAAATTTAAAGCTCAAATTTAAATGATAGATTGTATGATTCATTCATCCTCACCCACCAGACTGTCACAAACTTAAATGATTAGTTATTACAAACAGTAAAACCAGAGTGGAAACTAATGCATTAAGTGAATTTCTCCAGCCACCAGAAAACTGAACTCTCTACGTTACTTTCAATAACTCTTTAAATACATTGACAGTGAAATAGACAAATGACTAAGGATAATTCTGCAGGGTTAAAAGCAGTTTGGATCAATGAAAACTGAAGAAACAATGGGGATTATGAACTAAAGGCAGCAGTGCTGCCATATGCAGCCTGATACCTTCAGAGGCAGGAGGGACGCTCATGTGTCACTCACACAGCCTTGGACCTGCTCCGCCAGTCAGGGGAAACCCCTTCATCGGTGGTGATATGCCCAGCCCAGAACTTTCTCAGCTACTCAGTCCTTTAATTTGATTTTGATGGCAACAGGCCTAAACAGTTACCTCCCCAAAGAGGAAAGAACTGTTCTCAGATGTCACTGGTGTTCCTTCACAGGGTTTGATGCCTCCCTTACACAGGAGGGTATTGTGCACACACCTACAGATACACGTCCACACGTTGAGGACTTGGCGTTGGTCTTTCAACCTAGTTAGTTTACTGTTATGAAAAATATTTGTATTCAAGGTTTTCTTTCTTATTTGGGTTTGGGGTTTAAAAACCTTTGTTCTAGAGGAAAAAACAGCTTCAACCCCTGCTCATTGTTTAAACTGTCCCAATGGGATTGCTATTATAAGATCTAACTGTAATTAGTACAGCAAATGTCTTTACCTAAGTGAGCCACTACATTGCTTAAAGCTACCTGAGAACATTTCTTTTTAATAATTTAAATAGTTCCCTCTGCCTTAGGAGTTCTGTATGATTCCAGCTGTAATTAAATCATTGGGATAGTTCATCACCACCTACTGTTAGACTCTAAGAAGCCTTGTCTGCTACACACTTTGATTCTAAAGTATTAAAATAAGGAGGATTCTGACTTGTTAATTTGTTTCCACAGAATAATGCAAGAAGCAGCTTAAATTGAGCACTAAATTAGTAGGAGATCACCAATATGTCTAAGTATAAATTAGTGTATTTCTTGATTCCTGGTAGTCTTTAAATTGTAATTATGTGACTCTGTTGAAACTAATTCATAAACAACCCAAAATTTCTGTTTGAAACTCATTTTTTAGCCTAAAACTTTATGGGAATTTTCCAATTTTTTTTTCTGCTGAAAGTTTTACATTCTAAGTTGTCGTAGGCATCAGAGTGTTGGTGGGTCTTCTGTTTGTGCTGGTGCTGCTTATCTGAGGCAGACTGAACCTCTAGAAAGGTCACCTGGAGTCCTTGTTTCTTGGAGCAGTAGCTATTCTGGGCCATGGAGCAGAGGGCTGGAGTGGTTGGGGTTTCTCTGTCATCTGCTGTTCTTTGGCGTGTATCTTTCCCGCATGGAGCAGAGTTCTTCCAAGCAAAGTAGCAGCAGCAGGGGTGACATCCGGCAGCTGTCCTCTGTTCCTTTTGTGGTGCTCATTCCGACTCCCAACAACAAGTGGAGGTTCCGGGTTTTCCTTGAGTGGTTTTGAAGCCTGAACTCATATCTTGACTTCAGTGAAGTTGTCATGGGGCTTCTGTTTCTACAAACAGAAAAGCTGACCTGGGGCAGCTACTTAAATGTTAGCACCCTTTCTTAAAAGGAAGGCAGCTTTCAGAGGAAATTGTGTGCTCTGGAAATCAGTTAGTTTTATTTCTGTGTAGCACTGAAACTTGTAAACAGTGTGAGCTTTAAAACAGCTATGCAGTTGGAACGTGTGTACCTGCTTACTTTGTTATCCTTTTAAAAATCTAGTGTGCTTTAGTAAGTTGGTGGCATTGTTCATTGAGTTAAGCCAGTCACTTAGTTTTAGATGTGTGGCGCACTATAGTGCCAGCCCACCCTCTCACTGAGCAACACACGGGGTCAGAAGCCAGAAGCAAGGCTTCCTGTCGGTTTGTTTTTTAGTGGACCTTGATAACTTGGAATGGATCAATCATGATGCAGGACACGTTATCATCATTGGTCACCCTCTATTTTAGACTCCATTTTAGTGATCCTTAAAAGAGTCTAGAACTGTCAGGCTGATACCTTAAGGACACTTTCTTGAAATTAAGGAATAAAATCAGCTGCCTGTGAGCTGAAGTTTTAAGTGAGCCAGAACAGCCTGCTTTCTAATCATTTTTTAAATTTTTTTTAAGAGAGAAAGACAATGAGAGAAACAAGGAGAATCAATTGTTATTGAGTTTTTCACATGGCTTTCGGTGCTCTGACACTTAGTTGCGTACGTGGGTGCTGGAGTTTGAACCTGTGTATTTGCACATGCTGGGCAAGCACCGTAACCGCTGAGCCACCACTCAAGCCCCTAATCATTGACACTTAGTTGCGTACGTGGGTGCTGGAGTTTGACCCTGTGTATTTGCGCATGCTGGGCAAGCACCGAAACTGCTGAGCCACCACTCAAGCCCCTAATCATTGTGTTTTAAAACTGTAGCATTGGGCTGGGGCTGACTCAGTTTCTACACAGAGCTGTGGTCTCAGAGTAATCTCTCAGTATTTCTTCTTTCTTCTAGTATTACCTTAATCATTTTCTTATCTGGCCCCTTCCCTCCTTCCAGTTCCTTTTCCTACTCAGATGTTTTTCCCTGTCATTCCACTAGCTGTGTTGCATGGTAAATGATGAAAGGAATGAGCCCTGATCCCTATTCACAGTTGCCCAGGAAGCCCAGGACATGCATGGTCAGCAGGAGCAGAGGCCTGGGGGGCCAGCCTGAGGTTGGAGCCAGGTGTGATTCAATGCTGGATTCTGCTTGCAGAGGTTGAGGAATGCTGCGTTTGTGGGTGTCGCCCATGGCAGCAGGCTGCTTGAGAGGCATTCCAGGGAGAGAGAAGACTGCCACAGCACAGATCCTGAGAAAGTAGGTCTAGGGGAGTGGGGCTCACACCTGCAGACAGGGCAGGAACCCCAGCACTCTCTAACCATGAAACAGATCCATCCCAGAAGCCAGCATTGCATCCGTAAATATTGCAGCACTTCGTGTGTCTCTCTAAAAGTTAAGGGACTCTTTAATGTACCATTCCACTCCATGAGTGTGCTCCATGAATACTGGTAACAGTTGCACGCCGTCATCATGAGCGTGCTCCACGAATGCTGGTAACAGTTGCACACTATCATCAATAAACAGTCCAGGCTTCAGCTTTCACAGGTACCATAAATTCTGGTTTTCTTTACTGTCCCTTTGTTTGAATCAAGATTCAAATAACGATTGCTCATAACAATTGATTGAATATTTTTTCTGTTTTAATTTTTGAGGTCCCCTCCATATCCTTTTCATTTTTACAATGAAATTTGAAACAAATTTCCCACATATACTATTAAATAACTCTGAGGTACTGTTTATATAGGAAAGACAGATAAACTAGTTTATTTCCTTTATTTAGCAGTTTTCAAAATGACAGCCAAATTCTCTAGCATTCATTCCTCAAAAGTGACCCAGGGCGGCTGGAGTGGTGGCTCAGTGGCATGCGCAAGGACGTGGGTTCGAACCCCAGCATCACATACACAATGAAATGTTGAAGCAATGAAAGCCACATGAAAAACTAAATAAAATTGATTCCTTCTCTCTCTCTCTCTTTTTTTTTTTTTTTAAAGACTGGTTGGGTCACTCGTGGATTGAAATACATAGGATTTGTTTCAGGGAATTGCAGTTATCTTTTTTCTTTTTTTTTTTTTGAGAGATAAATAAAAAATCAATTTTAATTACTTTAGTTTTTCATCTGGCCTTTGTTTCTCCAGCATTCAGTTTTGTATGTGGTGCTGCGGTTTGAACCTGGGTCCTTGTGCGTGCTAGGCAAGCGCTCCAACTGCTGAGCCACCGGTCCAGCCCCTGCTGTTGTCATCTTTATTGATGATCATTTTTCATCTTTGGCCTGTGCAAGCCCTTAGTTCCTGAGTACTTCCTTTTGTCTCAAAACACATTTCATTCTGTGAACTCAAGGTGTACACTGTAATGTTATAAGATATACATAGTAAGGTGCTTACTACAGTGAAGCAACTGAGCATATCCATCATCTCCCTTGGTCACACCTTTCCTGTGTGACAGGAGCAGCCATAAACTTATTTAGCAAAAATCCTGAACTCCATGCACTGTTATTAAGGTAGTCCTCCTCGTGTTACTCATTAGATCTTTTGATGCGGCATCCTTTCTCCACCTTGCCCAGGTAGCTACTATGTTGCTTTCTTTTGGCTTCTTTTTTTAACTCCACATGTAAGTGAGATGATACAGTGTTTTCTTTCTATGTCTTATTTTATTTAACTAATTTTCTCCAGGTTCATCCATGTGCCCAAAGTCAGGTTCTTTTTTTTAAGGGCATACTCCTCCTGGGTGTGTGTGCATGGCATCTCTGTTTACATGTCAGTGAACTCCTGGGCTCTTTCCAGATCCTGGCTGTTGTACACAATGCTGCAGTGAACAGGGGTGTGCACAAGTCTTTACAGGGTGGCAATTTCGTTTCCTTTTGACATATATCCAGGAGAGGGCTTCTGGGTCATGTGGTAGTTATTTTTAATTTCTTTGGAACCTTCATATTGTTTTCCATAGTGGGTGTGCCAGTCTATCCTCCAGTGACTGGGGATATAGATTTCTCTACACACTTGCCAACACCTGTTATCTTTGGTCTTTTTTGTAACACTATCCTAACTCTTAGGAGGTGGTACCTGATAGTGGTTTTTTGATTTGCATTCCCTGATGATTAGTAATGTTAAACATCTTTTCATACACTTGTTGACCATTTGTGTGTCTATTGAGAAATCTCTGTTTACATCCTTTGTGCATTTTTAATCAGGTTTTCTTACTGTATGAATTCTTTACGCATTTTCAATTTTACCTCTTATGTATGGTTTGCAAGTATTTTTTTTTTCCAGTTCTTAGGTTGCTGTTTCATTTTCTTAGTTCTGTCCTTTCCTATGCAGTTTGATAAAATCACATTGATTAACTTTTATTTTTGTAGTCTTGGCATTTGGTTTGATATCCAAGAAATCATTGCCAGGGCCAGAATCAAGGAGCTTTTCCCCTGTATTTTCTTTCAGGAGTTTTATGGTTTCAGGTCTTCCATTCAAGTCTTCTAACCCATCATAAGCTGATTTTTGTGGATGATATAGGGTAAGGGTTCAGTTTCGTTCTGCATGTGGAAATCCAGTTTGCCAGCACCATTGATTGAACACATGCAAGTCAGCCAGTGCAGTATACACCACACTAACATGGAGACACAGCCATGTACTGTCTTAATTGATTGAACACATGCAAGTCAGCCAGTGCAGTATACACCACACTAACATGGAGACACAGCCACATACTGTCTTAATTGTTTGAACACATGCAAGTCAGCCAGTGCAGTATACACCACACTAACATGGAGACACACCACGTACTGTCTTAATTGATTGAACACATGCAAGTCAGCCAGTGCAGTATACACCACACTAACATGGAGACACACCACGTACTGTCTTAATTGATTGAACACATGCAAGTCAGCCAGTGCAGTATACACCACACTAACATGGTGGAGACACAGCCGCACACTGTCTTAATTGATGCAGAAAGAGCATTCAACAAGGTTCTCACCCTCTCGATAAAGCTCTCCATGGTTTAGGTATCCAAGCAAAGTTCCTCAACATGAAAAGGGTGATTTACGAAAAACCCACAGCTATCAAAGCAGTCAGTGTGAGAAACTTCACGCCTTTCCTCTGAGACCTGAATGAGACCGGGCTGCCCACCTTCACCACTTGTGTTCAACATAGTTCTGAAAGTACCAGCAAGAGCATTCAAACCAGTAGTAGAAACAAAAGGCCTCCAAATTGGAAAGGCAGAAGATGGCCCCGTCCTGTATGTAGAAAATCCCAAAGACTTCACCAAAAAAACTGTTGAAATTAATAAATGAATTCAGTAATGTTGCAGGTTACGAAATCCACATACAGAAGCTGTGATGTTTCTGAATAAAAATAACAACCTGAATACTGTTGACATGACCCTAGTGGTCTTTGATCACTTGCTTCCAATCTGGAGAAAGATCTTCTAGGCCCACTCTATGTATTTGCTGTCCAGACCTTATCATCCGTTTCCCTCTGGTTCTTCTTTTGTGGTGAATTGTATTTGGAGACCACAACATTGGCATTTAGGCTGTTCATTTGTTCCTAGTTACCTTTGTGCCTGCACCTCATATAGATAAAACTGTGTCTTTTTTAGTGATAATGTGAGTTTACATTTACATTGACAATTCATATTCAGGACCTTACCTTAAGGCCTTCACCTTATTTGTTTTTTACCTACACTAAGAATTTCTGAAATACAATACCTCACTACTCGTTGGCTTATTTGTCATTGCATGCACTCTAGTCTCAGAAGCAGTACCAACAACTTGATTATCCTAAAAGAAAAAAGGAAACAAGACTGCAAAGATTGGCAGGGCAGTTCTTATTGACCTTGAGGTGAATCCTTTTGGGTGTGTAGAAATGACTGTGTTTTAGAACTGTTTGTCATTTGCATATGGCTCTTGAACCAGCTGGTTATAGAATCAGGTTTGTTTCGTTTTATATTTAGGAATTGCTTTTCTATGTGATTTTGTTATTTGCGTGTTGACTGCCGATTGTGTCCTCCATTTTTATTTTCTTGGTTCCATTAGACATTTGTTTTCTGCTGTGTAGTGTGAACTTGGGGCAGTCTTCGAGTGGGGCCACATCCCAGGTTTTTCATCCTCACAGTGGTTGTCCTCCAGTCAGATGGAGCAGCCACCGCTGACACGCTTGGTTCTGAAGATTGGGTTAGGCTGTGGGCAGCTTCAGACTTGGTGTGCTATTTCTCTGCCTCCTTCCATTCCAGAATAGAAGAATGATTTTCCTGACTTAAGCTTGGGAACAGTTATTCCCATTTTAATAATGATGCACCTCAGGAAGGGTTGGCCTTTTCCCCAGAGTCCTTCAGCAGCTGCTTGTTTGTAATGGGATGTTTATCCAGTGTTTTCCTACTATATTTCTGCCATTTTTGTATAAAATGTATGATTCATTGGTAAAAGCCTACCCTCTTAGACCAGAGTAAATCTAAGATCTAACTACAGAATTCAATCAGGAGAACTACTCAGATTATCAGATTTCCTGCCTGGTCTGGATTCTCTAGCGGCTGTGCCTGCCCCCCTTTAGAGGCCAGGGTTTGTAAAGAGGGTGACGCTGGCATCATGGGAATGGCTTGCTGCAGAAGGAGGCATTTGCAGGAGGAGCACTTGGCCTCACTGGTTCCTTTGCAGTGCGGGACTGGAACTGTCACTGCCAGCAAGCATGTCCTGGCTCCTCTGGCTGGAGGCTCGATGCCAGTAGAAGGCTTCCCCTCCGCAGCTGGTGCTTTATAAACATCCCACTGGAGGACATGGCTGCAGACCCATCTTGTGCTGTATGCCCAGGAGCTACTGGGGCAGGGCTCAAAGCAAGGCAAGTGGCGGCTTATTCCAGCCCGAACGAAAGCTGTGAAGCTGCCATCCTGAAGCTGCAGTTTTAACAAAAGGATGAAAACTGCGTGTTTAGAAAAAAAGCAGTTCTAGTTGGGCCAAACCATTTTAAGATGTGCAAAGACTTTCTCTTTCCTCTTCCTATACCCCTCCCTGCCTCGCTTCCCTCCCCTGAGCCACACACAGCCCTGCCCCCCTGAACTGGTTTAGTTTATTGCCAGTCATGGTGCTTGCTGTCTGCTCTGGAAGGTCGCAGGAAGGGCTGATAAGGGGCTGAGGACAGAAATCTCAGGTCTTATCTCTCCTCAGCACACAGTGCTGAGAGTGCATCCTTTTCCTGTCCTGGGACCAGAGACATAAACCGGCCACCTCCTGGCAGCGCATACTTGAGACAGGGCTGGGCCCGCCTCACAGTCCAGAGGAGCCAGAAAGGAGAAAGTGGGTTGCTGCTGTTGGAACGTTGTTCTGCACCACCAAAAATGCACGTCTTCCTCTAGATAGGCTTCGCAAGAAGGCCCTTGTTGGGAAGAGGAGAGGACAGACAGCGAGCAGGAGGGCAGCCGAGGGCTGGACTGTGCCAGCTGCTGTGTTTGGCCAGAGTGTTGCCAGGACACAGTTTGGCCTAAAAGGATTAGATTTGGCTTTTTGTTTGTTGACAGAGCAAGCAACTGGTTTTGAGAGCTTTTGAGATAATAAGAAATTGACACCCCAGTGGCCTCATGTGGAAGAAGAATGAAGCCCTGGCTCATTTCCTTCTGTCCTTCCCTTCCACCAGGAAAGTGGAAATGACACTGTCCCAAGTTTTCAGCCCCTTACGTCATGGAAATGGGGTGAGGAGGAACCTTCCTCTGAGATTGTGGAGTGGGGGCAGGGGCTGGTGGATAAGGGGAAGCCTTGCTTTCCATCCCGTCAGTGGGTGGGCGTCTGGGCAAGCTCAGGTGAAGTGTGGTCTGGGGGTCACTTCTCCCCACCATGGACCAGCGTTGAGATTCTCCCTTGTCAGGGACTGTGAGCCTCAGGACCCAATTTGCAATTTCAGCCTTTACATTTCAGGGGAGCCCTGAATTTGATATTTGTTGTCAGTTTTGGAAGAAATTAGTAGGCTGGAGAATTCTTACAGAAAATTGTTGAAAGTACAAAAATTAGCGCCAACTTTAAGAATCATATGTCTTACCTCATCTTAAAGATCCAGTTGTATTCTTGAACGCATCTGAACCTCTTGTTGCTGAGTGTCATGAAATCGCCCAGGCCATCCCTAATGAATATTAGAATTGCAGTGGACCTTAAAAAGCAGAGCCGTAGTGCCAGCTGAGGTGGTGCATGCCCAGAATCTCAGTGACCTGGGAGCCTCAGGTAGGAGGACCTCTTGTTTGAGGCCAGCCTCAGCATCTTAGCAAGACCCTGTCTCTATAAAAAATAAAAGGGCTGGGATGTAGCTTAGTGGTAAAGCTGCCCTGGTTCCATCACCAGCACCACCACAGAAAGAAAGTACGTCAGCATTCTGGGAATCTCAGGGCCTTTACAAGGGGGCACAATGGGATGGGAAGGTGGGCTAGGACGTGGGCTCGGGCTCTGGTTGCACCAGTGCGCCCGGCATGTGGTCTTCTGTGGACGATTTCCTTGGAAGAAAGCACACGGCGCTCAGGCCACCTTTGAGAGACACGAGGGAGCAGCCATGCGTCCTCAGCTGCCGTCTCAGGCCCAGAGAGGCGAGTGGCCTCCCAGCTGACACACTCTGTCAGTTGAGAGCTGGATCTTTTGACAGCCAGGAGGACAGCAGTGCTGGCGCCACTGAACTTCAGTGCCTGCTTTCTCTCCTCCGGAGCTGATGCCTTATTCCAGTGCCCCTCCTCGCAGGGTGCATAGACCAGCCCGGGAGGGAAGGGGCAGCTGAAGGGTAAGCGCTTGAGAGCTTCTGCAGGTTTCTCAGTCATTTTTGTAAATTGAAGCTTGTGTTTTGTGTATGTTTGTAATTCTGACCTTTTCCCCTGTCTTTTACAAAAATCTTGGCCCACCATGGATTGGAGATGTAAAAAAGAAGGGAAAAAGTCCCACTAGTCATTCACCTTGATAGCGAGGCCCGTGCCTGGGGCATTGTGTGTCCACTGGGGGGACCATTTAGGGAGGGCAGATGCACTTGGCTACATACAAGAGGCAGCTCTTGGCTCTAAGGAACCTTTTTGGATTCTGAACAGGTAGGGAGGTAGTATTTCTAGTTCTTTTTCATTTAAAGTTTTCATCTTTCTTACTTATAAAAAACAAAAGAAAGCTAGCCATATAAACCGATAGAAGTCCTGTAGGATTGTGTATGTAACAGCAGTAACCTTGTTTTTCATGATCTCTTTGGAACTGTAATCTTGATATATAATGGGTTAGGGTTTTTCTTAAATAGTGTTTCATAGTTGGTTTTATTGTTGTTGTTTGGTTTCTGCTTATTCTAAAAGTTAATTGTCCCGACATGTTTTTTTTTTAATTGTGACAAGAACATTTAACATGAAACAATATATTATTTTTGGACTGTTTACTTTTTGAACATTATTCATTGAGTTCAGAATTGTATCTAATTTACTTTTACTTTCTTCACTGTCTTTTAAGCGTAGAATGGATTTTCCCTACCGAATTTACTTCTAAAACTATTTATATTTGTTATATTGATTTCTGGTGAGTTACAGAGTCTGTGGAAATAATGGTCCTATATAGAATACAAGATTGAAAGAGGGAAAAAGGAAATTTTTTAAAAAAAATTGAGAAAGGGGACATGTTTTTCCTGTCAACTGTATTAGTGTGAATTTATCTTTTTCTTAAAAATAATCTTTACTAATTATTCCAGAAAAAAAATAAAGACTTTTCCTGAGATCTGAAAGATATTGTTCTCTAAGGAATCTGAGATCTTTTTAAGCCACTGTGCTTTCTGTGGTAAGATGGAGGAGAACCCTCCTGCAGCCTCTGCCTCTCTTCTGCCTCCAGCCAGCCTTTAGCTGTGCCCACAGCTGTGTATCTTGCCTCTGGAGAGCAGGTGGAGAGAACCAGTTGACCTAGAATCATAAAATACGCTCAATTTGGATTATTTTTAGACTTCGTTCCGCAAAGTTGTGCCTATGTCACATTGATCATCTCCAGCTCTGGAGGAGCCTCGTTTGTCTTCGTCTTCGCGTGGCCAGTGCCTGGTGAAATGTCATCCGGTGAGCGGCTGCAGCTCTCCAAGCCTGGGGATTTCGGGGAGGTGGGAACCTGGTGCTCCGCTCCTTCCTCTCCTCTCCCCAGAGGCTCTGTGCTCTTGTCCCGGTTCTGAAGCCAGTTCTTTGAGAAGTTGTTACCATGGAGAACGTCCTTTTAAAACATGTTTATGTTGGCTTTTCTTAATGAGTGGTAATTGGGGCAGCTGACTAGGCAAATGGAAGAGAAAAAAACGAAAGAAAATGAACAGCTTTGTTAACATTGGCAGTCGTGTGAGGAATTCGGCATTGTTTGTATTTCTCTACCAAAGTCCAGTGAGGAGAAACTGTGCTTCCCAGTTCCCCGTGTTCTTCCCTGAGATGTCCAGTTTCTTCTGTGTTTGAATTAGGCAGAGTTCTGGTGCCTAATTATTTGAAGGTTCCGGGTGCTATTTCAGCACTTAGGTCACTTCAGGACCTAACGCTTTCCTTAACTCCTGCCCCTTGCCTCTTTCCTGTGCAGCAGCATAATTCAGCACAGGGTCCCTCCATCACCGTAGGAGGTGGCGTCTGGGGACTTGGCCCAAGCCTGAAGCCTCCAGTTGCCTGTGGCTGCAGTAGCCCCGTCAGCAGAAGCATATCTGTTCTAGGACCCCCAGTGGGCACCTGAAACCTCTCCCGTCCCAAGTTCTGACCACATACGGTGTCTGTGGCTTCAGGTGCTAGAGTGAGACCAGCATGAAGTCCTTTTTCCTTCTTCACAGTTTCATCCGTACAGGAATCATTTTTACCATCGATCTTAGCAACCTCAGCATATTAGTTTTCCTTCCTTATCAAGTCAAGAACTTCTGCCTTTTCATGTGAAGGAAGCATTTTTCAGCTTCTTTTTGGCATATCTGAATTGCCAGGACCACTCTGCTTATGATTTGGGCCATTATTAAGGAAAGCAGGGATTCTTGGCCCAGGCCCTGAGAGCCCGCGCTGATAGGGGAGCAGCG